>JALIZH010012544.1:0-66735 GCA_030522465.1 Rhipicephalus appendiculatus
CACAATCAAGGTGATTAGCGCTAGAAGCAGAGCTGGTCAGCTCTCTTCATCGATGACTGAATGCCTACATTTGCCTGTTTGACTACATTTCAGCGATTTTGCTAGTAAATAGCGCGAAACGTCAGAAAATCATTCCGTTTCATGCTTTTAGTCATTTTTTGGCTTTTTTTATTGAGATATTTCTCCACCGTGCTTATGCGATCGGTAAAGAATTATCGGTACCGGCAGCGTGGGACTTTCTAAGTGTATATTCGAAGAATACAGATGAGGAGGTTTTTTTCGAAATGAGCTAAATCCAGAAACCGAAACTAGCTCAAATAAAGCTCCATTGGCACGTACATACTCTCAACTTTCCTGTAAAACAGTTATCGGAACGAAATGGGTCAATACAACCAGCTACGTGTGCTTACAGATTTCGTTTCAAAACGAAATTGAGCCAGATCCGTGCGCTGTACGCATCGAAATGAGGCAAATCCAGTAAGCCAATAGCAGAGCTTTTTACCTCCAGACAGGGTATTTGGCCGGATTGAAAAGGACGTGAGGAAGAAATCCTCACAAAGAAACACGAAGAAATCCTGAATCCCCAAAGCTACCAAATGATTTTTTCATATCATGGCACTGTGCTAGAGCTCGGAAAACTGACTGGAAGGCTGGAAGGTGTATGACTGGAAGGCCTACTTTACGGCAGAGATGAAATCGACATCCTGCTTGCCGTTTAAGATAACAGAAACGAAGGTCTTCTACATTCAAAGAAATGCAGCTGGTAGAAACCCTAAAGTTAGAGCAGAACCCCACTATAATGTTTCCGTATCAAATTTCGTGCCAGTCCTAAAGAGGGGAAAGTCCCTTGCACAAGCACCCGTGCAATGCCCACTGTACACTCATCATGACAACAAAATGAAACTGATAGATGTGAAGAGCCTTCTCGTAAATCATTTCTGCAATTCATGGCAAGAGAATCAAGAGCTCGCTTATTTTGTCAGTGTCCTCAGGCGTGCCAAAGAAAATGATCATACAGAAGATTTCGAATAGAGCTGCTTGTGCTGCGAAGAAGACGCACCGGCTCTTCGTGTGTACTTGAAGGCCCTTAATTGAAGCATTGTTGCCCATGTTTGATGGCTTTTCGGCCAAAACTCTATCATACCGCTCTTGAAAGTCGATTTCAATAAAGTTTTCGCAAGAATACCGCCTCGAATTCAATGTGTCATTTCAATATGAGCCAAATCCAAAGTTATCATGCCAATATTGGTCATGTCCGCTGTATATTTTTTAATTACTTGTGGCCGTAAGCTTCTACTAGCTGACATGTAATATATATCGTGTAATAGGTTTGAAAGCGTTGTATTTACATTGCGTAACAAATTTTCACTCTTTTCACAAATTCTGTTTAGGTGGATTTGACTCATTTCGAAAAAAAACTCTTCAGATGCTCGTTGAGAAAGAAAGAGAGAGATAAACGTAAAGGAATGATAGGGAGGCTAACCAGAGGAAATCGCCGGCTGGCTAATCTGTACTTGGGAAGGGGAAAGGGAGTGTGGAATAATGAACGAAGAGAAGACAGTCCGTAACGCAGGCAGAGATGTCCTTATCTATCACTCGCATAGGTCGGCAAAATAAATGGAGCTCACTCAGACTCACTCAATAAATATATTTTTTTGCTTAGGAGTCACTCGGACTCAGACTCACCAAAATTTTGCTGAAGCAGACTCACTCGGACTCAGACTCACGAAATTTCTCTTCAACCAAACTCACTCGGACTCAGACTCACCGGTGTTTTCGTCATCCAGACTCACTCGGACTCAGACTCACTAAACTTTTCCTCAAACGGACTCACTCGGACTCAGACTCATGAATATTTTCGTCAACCTGACTCACTCGGACTCAGACTCACCAAAATTTTCCTCAAGCGGACTCACTCGGACTCAGACTCACCAAAATATAACTCAGCCGGACTCACTCGGACTCAGACTCACCAAAATTTAACTCAGCCGGACTCACTCGGACTCAGACTCACGAAAATATTACTCAGCCCTACTCACTCAGACTCAGACACACGAAAATATAACGAAAATATAACTCAGCCGGACTCACTCACCAAAATATTTGTCAGCCGGACTCACTCGGACTCAGACTCACCAAAATTCTCCTGAAGCGGACTCACTCGCGGACTCACAGACTCGCCTAACTTTTTCTCAACCAGACGTACTCGGACTAAAAATTAGCAATATTCAATATTTAAATTAGCAATATAGGGATGTAGAGCAGTGCTCGAGTCTCGTATATTTATGAGACCGCTCCTTATCTTCATACCAGCGCATACTCCCCCCCCCCCCTTTATCTTTCCCATTGAAGTTCTGAAACAAAATTTTGAAGGCTAGATAACATGTGGGATAGATTAGTGTAAACACACGCGCATCATCTACGAAATACCAACAGATAATATAGCCTAGGACGTATTTAAAATCGATTTTAAAGTTCCTATCGCCCTACTGCAGCTAAACGTGCCTTCGTTTATTGTGTAAACAACCAACCACCCACTGCGTCACGAGTTTAAATATAAAACTCCAATCAAAATCACCAATCGTCGCCACAGCAGCGGATACACGAACGGAAGACAATAATTCGTGACCTCTGCACCAGCAGCTACACAAAGGCGTTTATTCGCAGAGCCCTCCGTAAGAGAAAAGACGGGGGGAAACGTGACACCAACGGCGCCGCAACGACGCCGTGTGTCGATCCCCTACATTGCTGGCGCCAGCGAAGCAATAGCCCGTATACTAAGAAAGGCAGGGGTCGACGTTTCCCACAAGCCATCCACCACCATCGGCAGTTTCATCCCTCGGCCCAAAGACAGCGCGTCTGCGGAAAAAGCGCAGGGCGTCGTGTACCGGATCACGTGCGCCGACTGCCCCGCTTCCTACATTGAGGAAACCAAGAAGTTCCATGAAAGAATGCGGCAGCACAAGAATGACCTGCGTCACTTGAACAGCGGACGGACCGAAGTGACAGAGCACTGCCAGCGGTTTGACCACCATACCAGTCCCGACGGCGCGGTGATTTTGGAAAAAGAAAGGAACCTTCGCCGGCGGCCCCTCCTCAAATCCTGCTACATTGAGCAGACAGCGGGAAACATCAACCACACCACGGGTGCCCTGCCCTCCCTCTACTGCCACGGCTTGCGACGACTCACAGCAAACAATCACGCCTGGCAAGAAGGCGTTGCACATCTCGGGCCTTCTCACCCCTGAACAAGAAGCCGATCATGCTTCGAAACGTCGCGGTTTCTTAAAATAAATTTGGCTGGAGTTTTCTCTTTTCTCCAGTTTTCTGTTATCCCAACCAGACAGACTTCTGCCGAATGTTCACTTTTGAAAGAATAGAGATATTTGTGTTGCAGGCCCCAAGCCTAGAGTGTCGAGCTCGTTGCTTCGTTTTGTACTTTCCTTGCATTCTTTGGGGGGGTATTAGGAGCTCGAAAGCAAGATACGAGAAACGAGCCTGGGAAACGGCCGTGCCATGAAGCTTTTTGCTGTGTGGCTTGGACGAACACAATGACGGCTGAGGGACCACCGAAAGTGCTTCGGCGCGTCAACGCTGACTATGAATGGAAAGGTGTTTGAATAGGAAAGAAAAGAAAAAAATACGAAAAAAAAAACGGGTTTTGCTTGAGTCGGGAAGGACTGAACTGCAGGCGTGCTGGGAAAATATGGCAGCAATATCTCCCAAAGAGAGTCTAGAATTCGAAGAGGTCAATAAAGTTTAAAAGCTCCTTGAATTGCCGAGAGGTAACAGAATTCTTTGACGACATTACAGCCCGAAGAAATTTGTCTTTGCAAGTCATGAAGCGTCGCGTATGGCATGAATGGTGCGTTTCTACCCCCTTCCTCCTTGAAATCCGGTCGCTACAACTTTCGAGGTACCACGGGGGGCAAGCTGGTAGCGAATGACATGACGAAAGCCGATGGTCTGTGTCGTCGCTACATTTTTAACAAAGCTTGAAATTCGGCGAGATGGTGCATAGCTACTGGGAAATTTTTTGAGCGCGGTACAATGCATTCACAAGGCATTCAAAAGCGCCCGTCCTGTTTCTCTTGTACTTGTGAATGTCTTGTTTGGCGCTCGAAAATTTCCCAATTGCCACATTTATTCATGAAAAAACCGAAGCGACATCTAAAGACACAAGCGGTTCAATGCAACAGAGAGCGAAGGGGCGCTCGATGCTCGCGAATCGTGCTGGTTTGTCGTATTTGAATCCACATGGATGATTAAGCTCGAACATTGCACTCATTCTCCATTGATTAGGTACACAGTTGTAGATCAAACTCAATGTGGATCACGATGTCGCTTAGAGTGGTACATGTGTCAGAAGATGCTGCACAGCCCACTTACATGCCCTCGTATATCAGGGCATGGACAGCTTGATAATTTGAAAAATAATTTCTAGGGCTTTACAAGACGGTACGTCTATACGATTACAAGGCACGCCATAAAAGGAGGCTATAAATATTTGTAACCATAGGTCGGCAAAATAAATGGAGCCCATGCAGACTCACTCAATAAACGTTTTTCGCTTAGCACTCACTAGCACCCAGACTAACCAAAATTCTGCTGAAGCGAACTCACTCGGACTCAGACTCATTAATATTTTCTTCAACCGGACTCACTCGGACTCAGACTCACCAAAACTTTGCTGAAGCGAACTCACTCGGACTCAGACTCATTAATATTTTCTTCAACCGGACTCACTCGGACTCAGACTCACCAAAATTTTGCTGAAGCAGACTCACTCGGACTCAGACTCACGAAATTTCTCTCCAACCAAACTCACTCGGACTCAGACTCACCGGTGTTTTCGTCATCCAGACTCACTCGGACTCAGACTCACTAAACTTTTCCTCAACCTGACTCACTCGGACCCCGACTCACCAAAATTTTCCTCAAGCGGACTCACTCGGACTCAGACTCACCAAAATATAACTCAGCCGGACTCACTCGGACTCAGACTCACCTAAATATAATTCAGCCGGACTCACTCAGACTCAGACTCACGCCTCAATCTGAGTCTGAGTGAGTCTGAGTGAGTCGACTCATGAGTGAGTTTGCCGACCTATGATCACTCGTGTTCTGATGATATCCCCATAAGCAAAGCTTTCCGGGTAGTGTCCTCATTTCGGGAAACCATAAGCTTTCGTTACACTGAGTTAGAAAGTGCACTTTCACTGCGCCGACGGCTGCGATACTCCGAAGTCATACCAATAGCACTGTTCAAAAGGAACGCACCAACATAGTCAGTGAACTGCTACAACGCGTTGTTCAGTATGGTTTTCTTAAAAAACCGCAGCAACGTCTTCACAGCGTCTCGCGTGGAAGAGCGGGTAGGCCAGTGCCCTAGAAGTTCGCTTTCTGCCAGAGAGTGGTTGTCCAGCTGTCCTGGACTAGTTGAGAGGGCTTCTCTTTAGGAGTTAACGCGGGTCCACTCGCAGGGAATGTGCGCGATTGTTTCACTGCACCCGCATAGCTGACACAATGCGCTGTCAACCATTTCAATGGCGAATACATGCAAGAATACTAGTCCAAGCGATAGACCAGGCATATCATTGCATGACTGTTGGGTCCCATATTTTTCTTTATTTTCTTTAATAAGCACGTTCATGAGCTATACAGACGTGACTGGTCTCAAGCATTTTTCTCGTGAGGCACCCCAGGCAGTCACCATGGGTTAAAACGTAACCGTGGAACAAAAAACCTGCACATGCTAAGATCGGGGTCCATATTTAAATCATTCTGGAGGTCAGTATCGGTATGTTTCTTGACACATGACGTCGAATCTCCTTCAGAAGTGACCCATATATTGACATGAGATTCGCCGTCTTCCAAATGACAACTGTAACTGAATTTCGCTCAAACCCCCCCTGCCCCGAATGTAACCTTCACTGTCTCGGCACTTGCGGGAGACGAAATTTCGTGATTGGGGCCCACTAAATGAGGTGAGTTTGAGACTCCAGCCGTAGACGGACCAGCAGGCTACGATCACTTCGGGACAGAGGTTCGCAACTGTATTCTTCTGTTAGCTTGCTTAGTTCGAGAGTAACGTAAGTCAGGACCTTTTCCGTTATCTATATAGCTCGCAAGGATGAAGCTAGAAGTGGTCAGCACACGGAGGAGCCTTCTGGGTGAAGGGCCGCACTGGGACGAGCGCAGTTCGACGCTTCTATTCGTGGACTGCCTGGGGCGGGAGGTGGTGCGCTATGATCCCGCTTCCGGCTTGGACATGCAGGTCATCCCTACGGGTAAGCATACTGCTCAGCCTGCAAACAATTCCTAGAGTTGAGTCGCGAGCACGTGGCGCGGCCGATCCCGACCACGCCAATTTTGAGAGAGCCAAGCACCGCAGATTGATTGATTGATTGAAATAACTTTAATGAGGTCCTGCGGAACGCGCCCTAGCGCGCAGTGGGCATCTCCCACGTCTGGACCACCAGGCCGATCCTGTCGGCCGCTTCGCGGGCCTGCTGGACAGCCCAAATCTTGTCGGCCAGGAGCGGGCTGCGGATGGCCGCCTCCCACCTGGCCATGGAGGAATCGGGGATTGAAGCACCGCAGAGTTTCCTACAAAATTTACTAGAGGGAGCAGTGGTGGTACAATCGTTCAGTCACCATGGGAATGATGGGCAGTGCATGGATTTGCCTAGTCTTCCTGCTTGCGGCTTCCAGCGCACTTGTGACTTTGTTTATTGTTGTGTTTTGGCTTCTCTTTCGGATAACAAAATGGCTCTTTGGGAACCTGGTGAGCTGATTTGAATTGGTGAACTTAAAAGGGTCAATGTGGTAAAGGGGAACTGCTGAACATTTGGTGACCTTCGTCTCGAGACAAAGCGGCTGCAGGCCACACGGAGCCGCCAGAACGAAGCTTAGACAAATCCGTGTACTACCCATCATTCCCATGTTGACCGAAGCGCCATGCATTTCAGCAATCGTAGACATTAGCACCATATTTCCATCTAGTGTACTAGTATAATGAAAGTCTATGCCAAGCACAGTCCCTTTCCCAAGCGGCGGTGGCCGGTAGACAGGGACCCATCTCAGCGCCCGCCCATTAGGGTTATATCTTATCAGTTACTTTACGACAGAATCATGCGCACATGAACATGTTCCTGTCTTTTTTATCCCTCTTCCCAGTGGTCTTTTTCATCCAGGTTTTGGCCCAACAATTTGCTGACAGCATTCGAATTAGGCGCTTGCTGCTGGCGAGCCCCGCTTGAGAAAATGGACGGTGCTCAATTGGCACTTTTGATATCGGCGCACGAACAACCGCGCCGCGTGTCTCCATTACACCGGCTCGTCCACTTGATCACTCGTAATGATCTTTTAGGAGCGGAGCTCTTTCAAGGGACCCTGAAACGGTTATATGAAGTTTTGTCAGCGTTTAGGCTAGAGCATCATCGAACCATTGGCACCACAAATTTCGCGGCACGCCGTGTACCAAGGCGGCTACGGACAATTATATCATACCCTCCTTCTCACCCCTGCCTTGCCTCCTCAACTCATGAGACACGCTGGCATCGCTGGCGATCGCAGAGCTCACGTGAGCACACTCGACGATTTGAGCTTCGCCCAGTGATCGCCTCCGAGATTGCACGCCGACAGGTTGCGTGCATCTCGGAGACCATAGCCCAGTGCGCCCGGCAGCACGCACGCCGTCTGGCAACAGAGACATCGCGGAGTGGTTTATATGTGCTCCGACAGGTGCCGCCACCCTGCCAGCCAATTTTTCGTGCGCGCACACCGCAGCTCCAGTGACGTCGCCAGCAGCCCCAATGACGTCGTGCCCACACTGCATGTCGTACTCGCAAGGGACGGTTGAAAACGCGTTGGGCTGAGCCGCAGTGATCTGCAGCGATTCGCAGCTTTATAGCGTTGTAATAAATTACACAGTGTAAGCAGAGAGCTTAAATTAGTCTGTAAATGAGCCTTAGGACTTGGTCTACTGGCCCAATGTGTTTGTACAAAATCGTCAAAACCGTTTCAGGGTCCCTTTAAGCTTTTCGTTTCGCCGGGCAGGGCGAACACGAGTTATCATCATGACCTGGTACGCGCTCGCTTCGTCCTCTTCAACTTCTGCCTTACTCCCACAACACGTGCGCTGATTTGTCTAGCGTGGAATGCATAAACTATGGCGGACGAGTCTGTTACGCGACTAAAACTCTCGTACCATCACGTAACAACTAGTCACGGCAGTGAAATCGCGTAACATCGCTTAACAACTATAGCCACACGACATTAAGTCACGCAACATCACGTATCAGCTAGTCACGTGAGTAAAATCCCGTAACAACTAGCCAGGTGACTAAAATCACGTAACATTACATAACATCTTGCCACATGACTAAAATCACGTAACATTTATACACGTGTCTAAAATCACGCCACATCGCGTAATAAAGAGTCACGTGACATGTACCGCTACAAACCACGTAACAGCTAATCACATGTGACATGTTCTCGCCATCACGTAACAGCTAGTCACGTGACTAAAATCACAATATTAGGTAACAGGCACTCGTTTGACATGTCTAGCCAAGTCTAATCATGCTTAGTACTACTAGCACAAACTTAGCATCCCTAGCAAAAGCTTGGCATTACTAGCAAAACTTAGCTAGGTCGTACACTGGCTCCGCTGATGGTTCCAGCCTTGTGCCACTCGTGGAAGTTGAGCACTTTTTATTGCGATAGTAATTATATAGACATTCTTGGCGGTTTTTTGCCTTCGCCGTTGCCGTCACCGTCATGTTCCGTATAAAGTCCAAAATGATAAAATCGCCCCGCGCATAGTACGTACTTCCAGCAGGTAATATTTTTTTTCTACTGCCACTGCATTTACTGTTGCACACGCTGCGTTCGCGCCGATAACCGATGAATATCGAATGCGGGACCGGCCATCTACGTGGCAATGCGAAGTCAAAAGCCTGCCGTATGACCACTTTATTCAAGCATGATTAGCAGCGTTGCAGTTAGGCGCATAAGTAATCTTTCAGGCATTACTAGCAAAACTTAGCTAGGTCGTACACTGGCTCCGCTGATGGTTCCAGGCCTGTAGAGAGAGAGAGAGAGAAGAAATATAGGAAAGGTAGGGAGGTTAACTAGACTATGTCCAGTTTGCTACCCTACACTTGGGGAGGGGGGATAAGGGAGTAAAAGAGAGAAGGGAAGAGAGAGAGAGAGAAAGAGAGACACAGATTTTCTGTATACAGTACCGCTTCGAAAACATTGTTCTGCCGTGCTCGGAGCTGCTCGATGTCACAAACTTTCTTACAGCAACTGAAGCCCGCTGTCTGGAGAGCTATTTTAAGGCGAAAGCCTTTAATGTCTCATGCTCACGTCCGTCCGGTGTCCGTCCGGTGTCCGTCCGGCGTCCGGTGTCCGTCCATCCGTCCATCCGTCCGGATGTCCGTCCGTCCGTCCGTCCGTCTGTCTGTCCGTCCGTCCGTCCGTCTGTCCGTCCGGATGTCCGTCCGTCAGTCCGGATGTCCGTCTGTCCGTCCGGATGTCCTTCCGTCAATCCGTCCGTCCGGATGTCCATCCGTCCGTCCGTCCGGATGTCCGTCTGTCCGTCCGTCCGTCCGGATGTCCGTCCGTTCGTCCGTCCGTCCGGATGTCCGTCCGTCCATCCATCCGGATGTCCGTCCGTCCGTCGGTCTTTCCGTCCGTCTTTCCGTCAGTGTAATGGCCACACGCTTTCGCCGAACACACTTTGGAATGTACAAAGTGTCCTTCAATTTTTGTTCGCGTTCTGTGACTGAACGAAACGGAACGTCGCGAGAGGTCGAGAGGGAGAACAGCCAATAGGCGAGCTGAGGGAATTCAGAAATGTTTTCAAAGAATGAAGAAATATATAATTACCAGAGCTGAACATTGGCAGGCATTGTTTTTCAAAGCTTGAAATCGCAGAGCTCGATGACCTTAACAATTTGTTTGTGTTAATGTCATGAGTGGGCACTAGGATGTATCGCAATTTCACGAGTCGTTCGGTGGTGGGGGGCTATGTTGCGATCTTCGCCAACTATCGCTGTGGGATTGTAGAAAGCCACACACAAAGTAGGCTAATTCAATTCTCCGGCTCTAGCGCTTACAGTTCGATCCAACCCATGTCGTCCGGAGACCGTTCTGTAGCCGTTCTATCGGAAAGAATGGTGTCCTCGACTGTTCTAGGCCCGTTCTTTGCCAAAATCATTGACAGCACTACATTTTCCGGTTGGTGTTCTCCCGTCTGACCATCAGAAGAAGCTCGACCAATCTCATGTGGCTCCCTCTCAACTTCTTGTGACGTTGCGTTCCGTTCCGTCGCAGAACGCGTACAAAATAGCTCCCCTGAAGCTAAATTCTGCGACGATCACTGTCGGCGACATCATCACTTGAGCGCGATTTGACGGGACTAGCACCGGACGCTCTTTGCTTGTCCACAGGTCAGAGTGCTTTGGCTAGTCTGGCATTGTGCCAGACGGGCTAGAACGGCAGGTTCATAGATATTGTGCCCGGCGCATGCGTATGTCATGAAAGTACGCGAATGTAACAGTGTTGCCAAAAGAGGTCGTACCGTAATATGGTCTCTACTCAGGCCCGTAGCCACGAATTTTTTTCGGGGGGGGGGGGGGGGGGCACCTGTTGAAAGCCTTGAAAAATACCCATTTTTATCATTTTTCCTCGGTAAAACACCCCCCTTCCACCCGAATTTCGGGGGGGGGCTAGGGCCCCCTCCCCCCCCCCCCTGGCTACGGGCCTGCCTCTACTGCTTACCGCCTTAGCCGTTGAAGTACTGCGGCTAATTCGTTTTGAACTAACTGCGTTGTTGCAGAAGGGCACATCGGCAACGTCATACCTTTTGCTGAAGACAACCGCCAGCTGGCTCTGTGCATGGAACAGGGCCTATATCGGCTCGACCTGGGCACTCAGCAGAAGCAGTTGCTAGTCGAGATGCTCGATGACGAGTCGCCGGTGAAGTCCAGGCTCAACGACGGGAAGTGCGACGCACTAGGACGCCTATGGACTGGTAAGAAGGAGAAAACTTCCGGTGATTCGCAACTTGGCTCTCATTGTGCCGTACCGCGTCGTTGCCAAAGGTATTTTAGATCTTGCGTGTTACAGCGGCGAGGGCACGGCTTATGGTTGTAGGCGTCATTCGTTTTCCTGTACTGCAATTTTTCGCATGGAGGAGAGAACATTTTAAATGGGCCGCTGCGGTGGCACAGTGGTTACGGTGCTTGAACTGCTGATACGAAAGTCCCGGACCCAGTGATGAGATGTCGGAAATTGACATGAAAAATTTCTGCGTAGAATCCGGAGTTGTCTAAGTTATGCGTAAGCGTAGACTTTTATTGTAGGTCACATCCTTTCCCGGGAGGTTTTTCACGTGCTGCTGCTGATTGCGATAATGATGACTGCAGGGTCAATGCCCTCTACGGGAGTGCAGAACCTGATACCTAAGAAGAACAATTTCTGGTGTTACTCCAAGGGACAGCTGGAGCACAAGCTGAACGGGGTGAGCATCTCCAACGGCATCACGTGGACGAACGACAACAGGATCATGTTCTACGATGACTCGGTGCCCCGACAGATCTACGCCTTCGACTTCGACCTCGCCGCTGGGGGAGATTCGTAAGTGTGTTGTTTAAAAAAAAGCTGAGCTCGATCATCTGCGCTAGAACATTTTGCAGGGGGTCTATCGAATTGTGTTGCACTAATCGGGAGGATTGGAAGCGTCAACTGTTGGACCAGTTGATGCCTCATTGTGAAATTGTTGAGCAAGACGAAGTACAGGAAGAAACTTTGTGGACGGGATAGACGCTCACTTGCAACTAAAGCTTATGGACAAGATCCCCAGAAAGCTCTGTGGGCGCACATGCGTCGTAACAAACAAAGCTCATAACAAAGCGTTGAAAAGTTTGATGTACTAACGCCTTGCCAAATAAGTTTTGTGCCGTCGGCGCGACTGACGATACGCTCAGACACATGACTGATAGTGCGTGTATTTGGCCAGCATCGACCTTATAATCGAGTCGCGCAGGAAGGGATGGACAAATAGTTATACTCGGTAGCTGTCAGTTACAGCGACATCACATAACGCCGCTGGCATCTCTGGTATCCTCTGGCATAACGTAGCTGGAAAAATTGTACTGTCTATAAAAAACGACCCCGTGTATGCGTGATGAACTATAAGCTTTGAAGCCAATGAATATACTACAATCCGCTAGACAAACACTGCGAAGACAGCCACACCACGCAGTAAATATTGCACTTCTGGACGGTTGCCATATGCGGAGTAATAGAGCCTGCGCCATCACAATACTCTTGTCTGCCGTGTTGTTCCCTGACGGGAGAAGTGTGTGAAAGAGAGAGCTCCCCAGAGTCTGCTGTTGCGCACGCGCGTGCCCAATGGGTTCTAGGTTTTGTATATTTCCTTAGAGTAAAATCGGTTGATTTTTAGCACCCGTACTGTTTATGTATTCTCTCCTGTGTCTGCGTCTTTAATTTTCTTGCGCCACCAAAATGAACTTCAGTGTTCCCTGACCAATGGAAGGAGAACCTCCGTAACCGAGCCACTTGTCCGTCGAATACACGGCCACTATGGAATGATGTCTTCAACCGCACCCTGCCTCCACGAAACTATATTCGCAATGCCCATAGACTGTCGCGCCGCCAAGCGGAATTCAGGAGCGTCCTCTCATGGATGATCGGTAGACGACACCATCGCAGCCCTACGCAGTCGCTCCCTTGTTCGGCTGTGCTAGCCTGAACGCGTTAGCACGACTTGCATGTTTCCTGCATCAGTGACCAAACCGGGCCTTCCGTGACACGATAAACCTGATTCGCTCTTGCGAGACGCGAAGTTTTCGTGAAAATACGTGCCAACTCGCGCTTTCAACGATGACCCATATCGTACACATATCAGCTTCGCGAGATTTTGTGTAGCCACGTAGGTTAGTTAAATGCTGTCCTCTGACCTTCTCAGTTGAAACTCACCTTGTTTTACTTGCATATAGCATTCGTCAGTGCTTTTGTAGGCATGAATTCCTCAACATTGTACGCGGGAAGTCGCGCGAGCTCGCGATATATAACTGAGATATCTCAAATTGGCTAGCGCTGCGCCGCTTGTTTTTGTACGTTTGTTGATAGATAGCAGCACTCTGCAAGCGATTTGTTTGTTGACCGGTGTGAGAGGAAAAAGTTATGCGCGCCCAGATAGACGTCTTACTCTGCCCAGGCGGCGCTGCGAAAAACGCCGCTACCAGCGCTCTCATCGCCGACCTGGCCATAACTGGGTAGTGCAAAGAGAGGCGTCCGCAAGCGAATGTGTATTGGCCAGTCTAGAAACCCCCCTCTTTCGTTGGTGTTGAGGCGCGGTTTCCCATAAATCAATGCCCTGAAAAGCTTCCGTCAATCCACCCTCGCTTCAGAAAAGTAGGTAGCTCATCAAAGCGAACTGCGGGTACAATGCAAAAGACGTTTCAGTTATTTCGGCGTGCACACTGTAACTCGCAAGTGCAAGCAAGCATCGCATGACATCGAGTTCGAGGCAAGCACTCCGACGTGCGTTCTGTAACGCCTAAATGCGTTAAATTGGGGCATACACATATGTCAAAGCGATGAAATGCATACACGAGCAATGTATCTAACGATCAGGGGTACGAAGCTCGTTTTATCAAGCACGAATGGCCCCGGCGATTTTCGCTTTTGCAGTTGCATTCTCCATCCACCTCTCGCTTCCTGTGCGCTGAGCCATAGGCGGAGAGTACGGGGGGGGCTGGGGGGCTCGGGCCCCCCGCCGGACTGCTTCATGGGGGGGCTGAGCCCCCCCCTGGCGCCGGCCCGGAATGTTCTTTAAGAGCCTGGCTTAGGTCTCGGTCCATTGACAACGGACAGTTCACCGTCCTGTCTGGCATATTTTACAGGGGCTGTTTATGCTTGCTTCTTTTAACGCGATAGCGTTAAAAAAAGCGGGCATAAACAAGAAAAATCAAGATGCAAATAAAGTAAAAAATAAAAATATTCGGTTTGAGTGAGAATCGGACCCAGGCCGTCTGCATGGCAAGCAGGAGTTCTCCCACAGATCCACGCTAGTGCTTGAAAGAGTTTCGAAAGAAAAAAAGACTGTATGAATCGCGCCAGGTGTGGAAACATGTGAATTTCGCAACAAGTGGGTGTTTTAAGGCCCACCGATTACAAAGTGTTCCGACATAATTAATCATCGTTAGCTGCAAACGCCTTAACAAAGTGAGCAGCTGCGTATAGGTTCGCGTGTTGCTTTACGGACGCGTAGTGGGCCCTTCGCTGATTGGCGAAAGGAAAAATTATGCCACAGTGAGCACTTTACGACTGTACTTGCCTTTCAAGGATAATTTGAAACGGCCGATGTTACGCGCACAGTCGTTCGTTTCCTTACGGCATGGTTGAGGCCTGCACCGAGAACCGAAGCCGGGCTAGCAATTGAGAAGGCAATGCGCGCGGGGCCCGATTACGCTATCGCGTTCTACTTTTGAAGGCGAAGCTCAAGCGTCCTCCAAGTTTTCTCTTTCTTCATTTCAGACTTCTAAAATTCGGATCATGGGCGCAGTGACATATAGTCAAACATTCAGTAGAAAATTTCCCTCAAACGGATTTGTATGTGCAGAATATGTCGTGTTGATGAACAACTGAAGCGACCACTTAAGCTTTGGCAAGTAAAAAGTCTTGAACCGGGTAGCGACTGCTTTGCAGAACACAAAAATGCTACTGAGAATACAAAGCAATCCCGACGGAGTCTGTCAGTGAATGCTCTCGCTCAGATTTACTGAAGGGCAAGCCGGGCCCCGCCCCCTCCGGGAAAATGAAAATTCTCCGCCTATGCGCTGAGCAGTTTTTTTACGCATACTCGAATGTTCTGTTGACTGTTGTCTTCCGTTTATATATACTGCAAATGGGGATACGTGGGTGGCCACTTTCTCTGTGTACAACGAAAGGCAAAACCGAGGCCTCCCAGATATATCTCCAGCAATCGCGGAGACCACGGGCAAGAAAAACCTGATGGTGGTCCCGACCAACATTTCACGATCTAATTGCCTGACGCACGTGTTAGCATTTGCTAGTCAAAGCCGGAACTTTGAGCCTTCATAGCGTACGTGCGCTATGCTGTGTGGTGACGACCAGTTCAGATTATATTATAGGTGGTCGCGGAGTGCGCGATGTTTATCGTGCGCGTCACATGTCTGCATTTAACTGTTGCACGGCGCGCACCGTGGCCAGAGGCTCTGCTGACCTTCATAGTCAAGGTTACCACGGTTTTACGGTTTTCCGTCAAGGCTACTCAAAACAATATCAGGAAGCCCGCATTATCACACTTTCTCATGCGACCGGCTGTGGAGAACGTAATTCGCTTACCCAACACGTACGCAACGGCTCGTATCCAGCGCTATCACCGTTTTGCTTCGTGCGACAGCTACGGAAATCCGTAAAACTGAAGTCCTTTACATCGTGGCAATTCACAACCCAACAGTTGCGTCGACTGAGGCCTTCGTAGCGCACGGAGCTGTTGCGTCTGCTCTTGTTTTCGCCGTCATTCTGGCGAGTAATCCAGCAAGCACTTCATGGCGGTTCGGTTGTGCGTCCGACTCGCGGAGAGAAATTCGTAGCTCTTTTTTCTGAGAGTTGAATGCGCAAACACACCTAATATATTGCTCAATCGTTGTTTCGCACTCGCTAGTTGCGCCCGGTTGCACAGCAAACCGTGCAAGGGAGTCGGACTTTGGACTACCCAAAACTGCTCCGACAGGTGGCGCTAAGTGTCTGCAAAACTCCAGAGTCTGACGTCTGTAACGTTGTGACGCTCACTAATCGAAGTCATTCGGCGGAGGAAATTCTTCAGATTGCTTTCAGAAATGATGTTAAGAGAAACCATCTTGACGACGAGGATTTTTCACTGGACGGAGAAGGCTGTGAAAGCGTGCGTGTGTGTGAGAAGGAGTGTGACAGCGACGATGAACGATCAGCTGCTAACTCACGAGGAGCGAGTTGCACTTTACGTCCCCTCGTGCGCTAATGTTTTTTCACGCTTGTAAGTCACTTTGATTGTATTTAATGTATAGTATACTTCAGCGAGATCAAAATAAAAACATAGTTTTTCTTGTGCATTGCACGTAGCGCAATTATTGTGGATATTATCGAGCGCCGCATGCCGCCAAAACGCTCGAGTTCGGAACAGGGAAGCGAAATGGTTAGAGCGATGAAACGTGCAGTCACGGCCACAATCCACGCCTCTCGGCTAACTTCTCGTGTACTTCACCGGTACCTTTAGAGCGGCATTGTTGTTCGCCGAATTTTTGCAACGTCGATGAATTCGACGTTGTAAAAAGCATACGTGTGCATTCTTTTCGATATTCATGTTCCGGTCGTGCTGATCGAACCTGTAACATCCAAGTGAATTGCGCACGGCCAGAGCCTGAGCATGGCTGCGACACAAGCGCTACTCAATGGTATGTTAAATGCTGGTGTTCTGTTGAAGAAGCAACTCCGTATTGTATTCCTGACTGTAATGACGACGGAGTAGTATGGTCATAGGCGTGCGCAGAGTTCGCCTTCAGGGGGGGGGGGGCGAAGGTTCGTCGCAGCGCCCCCCCCCCTCCCTATTAAGTCAATGTAGGGGCAGACTTTGTGCCCCCCCACTCCCTATTAAATCAATGTATGAGGCAGACTTTGGGCCCCCCCTTCTTAGGTGACTAGGGGGGCGGCCGCCCCCTCTGCCCCCCCTCGTGCGCACGCCTATGAGTATGTTTACGAACTATGACCACATTAAACATTCGGTTCCGTGCGGCAGCGATGGCTCTACTCGCTCGCGGCCTACTACTGCGGCAAATTCGTCATGCAGCCTCGGTACACGCTAAATCGGAGTGCCTTTCAGTTCATACCATGGCATACATAGCGAAAAATGGCCATTTCAAGAAGGTGCCCTCCCCGAAATCAAGGAGGTGCCCCCCCCCCCCCCGAAAAAAATTTCTGGCTACGCCCCTGGTTCATACGTCAATTCTAGTTCATGCAATTTTCTGTAACACGCACAGGATTTTGCAAACCATATGGTTCATGCACGCGGTAACTGAGCTGAAATATAACCTTTCACACCGCGGTAAAAGTTAGGCGGCGAGCTTCCATGATTTGGGAAAGTATCTTGGTCTCATACTCATTTCAGTGCAGCTCATGACTTCATCCGGTGAAAATGGCACGGGCCGTACGTCCGCGCGTCGTATCTGTTCCTATGCTAAACAAACGGGTTGACCATCCTTCGGGCGCCATCTTGAATCGTACAGCGCGCCACCTTTAGTTCGTGGGCATTGCGAATAATCTCGATCGGCTATTACCTTGGCCCTAATTATACTCAGCGAGTGCGCTAACGCGCTATATGCACAGGTATACATGTCACGTTCATCTCTCTCTCATCACCAGACCAGTGGCGATGTGTAGCAGTCGTTGCTGAGTATAAAAGGCATTGTGGGTTCGTATTATGGAAGACGGTTTCGTCGTGTCATGTCGTCCGAATGTGACCCGCTGCCGATGAGCACCCATGCTGTCCCGTGGAGTGGCGGTTGATGGCCCGGGGTCAGAGGAGCGATCCCGTGCCTGCCCGAGGGCTGCTCGCTCGAATGCTAGCCACTCGAGCCGGAAAAGTGTTCGACGGTTGTTTGGACTACAGAAGCGATCAATGTATGTATCAGCCCAGATCAAACACGAACGGAATCATTGCTCCCCGGCAGAGATCGTCCCATCGGCACTCGCTTCCCCGCGGTGTTGAGCAGCGGGCAGTGGCGTAGCCAGGGGGTGGCACACGGGGGCCCGTGCCCCTCCCGATTTTTTTTTTTTTTGCCATGGCATGCAGACTCCGATGACACCCGACCACATCTGCCTGTTCGACCCCCACTTCAGATGAAGGGGGTGCCCCCCCCGAAAAAAATTTCTGCCTACGCCCCTGGCAGCGGGACCTGCAGGGGGCCAGCCTGCACACCACTCTTGCTTTCTGCTGGAACCTTTATGCTTACGCACACAGTTTTGCGCAGGGTTGAAATTAGCTATCAAAAATGCATTTTTAACAGCGTTGCTTTCCTAGGGCTGTCTGTGCCTGATGACAGATTACTAGGAATGCGCGAATAGTGAAATTTCACCTCGAATTGAAAAAGTGCGGAATAGGGTCCAAAAATATTGAATACAAAATGTTTTATTAAAATTTGAAAAAAAAAAAGAATGAAGAAATGAAATTTGCTCACGTCATCGAGCACATAACACACTGAGTGACTGTTACCGGAAGATTACAAATTGTCATGCAGGAACACAAGCTGTCCCACATGACCTGGCTTCAGAATCTCTTGCCGTGATGTTACGCTGTTTCCTGCAGTTGCAAACATGCGCTCACTTGTTACCGGAGTAGCACGGATGGGGAATTCATCGCAAAGCAATTCTGGTGGCACCTGGATATATATAAAGTGCAGCCCCATCTTCTTTGCAGACTTGGCCTTATGGGCTTCTTGAAATATTTTTGAACCTCCTGACTATAAGGACTGAGCTCACTGCTCGGCATTTTTTGACGCTAACAGTTCGAAAGTCACCTTATGTGTATCTGGCCCCTTTGGCAAAGCCCTTACATGCGGAAATGATATAATCTCGGATAAAATAAACATGCGCTCGCTTTTGAACGAGGATGTTGGTCAAAGTTTCAAGCAAAGGCCTACTGTGACGACCTTAACATCAGTTTTATCCCTCCTACCCTCATCAAGTTGCACTATTGGCCTTTTTTTGCGTTCTAGACATTCGTCTTATCTTGTCGAAACTTCAAGTACTACAGAATGGCTGACAGTTGGGCTTGTTGGTTCATGATCCGAAGCAGTGGCGTAAATCCATAAAGACCACAAGGGGGGGGACACACCTCTTTAAAATGTGGCCATTTTGTTTTTATAATGTGCTTTATTTCTAATCATATCAAATTAAAATTATGCATTGACATAAAATAATAATAATAATAATAATAATAATAATAATAATAATAATAATAATAATAATAATAATAATAATAATAATAATAATAAAACGAGCATGAGCGTCTGTGCCGGGACAGGAAAAGTAGCACTGAACATCCAATAGTATGTAAGCGACTACGCATGGCGAAGTTAGTTTATAACAGCAACTCGTAGGCAGGCATTAGCATTTTCGCAGCTGCGTCATTCGCGTTGAAGTATGCAATAAAAATGGTAGCACTTTTCGCGATAACGCATAAAAGTACTCCCCATCCTGTGTATCGGCCAGAAGTACTTCGTTTCTGTTCTTGAAAGTGTTTCAGATTTCATACTTGGTTTAAAGGGACCGACAACTGCCCAGAACATGAACTGAGATGACTCCACTGATGGAAAGATTGTGCGTCACACTGACTCAAACCGACCCTATCTTTTTCGTGAGAGGTGGATTTATATTTTTATTTCTTCATCGAAAAACGCGACAAATGACCTTTGGCGCCTCTGGTGGCAAATACATGAACGAATCGATGTACCCTGTCACGTGATCGTTGATTGCTGTAGATGGTTGAGGATCTTTTTGTTGGTACTGAAATATTGTTCCTTTCTTAGGAGCGAAGCTCCTTAGGCCGGCACCTGTTCGCCGTTCAAGCTCCCTGGATGCGTCGCCGGCTCAAAAAGACACTGAAACGCCGTGCGCGCCGAACGCCGAGCGGTTTGCTTCTAGCGCACCAGAAATTCGAGGTTAAATAAAAGAAATAAGCTCTGTGCACAACTGGTCATAATGGTCTTCTTCACTTTCACCATCGTGAATTGTGAAATGACAACCATCATTCTGGCGCAGCACGGGTGCTTTGTCTAAGGTAGCAGTAGACGCTCTTCCCTCACGGCGCCGGTGCAACAACAACAAAAAAAATAAAAAAAGAAAAAAGAAACGGCACGCGGTGCAAGGCGCTCGCGGCGTTCGGCGCGCGTTGCGCAAAAAAACAAGGTGCGCGGCGCAAAAACAGTTCGCGTTTATAAACGACAATAAAATTTACCGGAAACCATGTTTGTACATATATAAAAAAAAATAACGACCCACTAGACATTACTTAGGGCTCCTCGCAGAATATGGATAGTCGTCCTCAGAAACGTAAACGTGAACATTATGAAGACGATAAGCAGCTTGGCAATGATGCGGAACGCATAGCCAGAGCAGCGGCAGCAAGAGGGTCCTGCGGTTAAAGCACGACGAGCGGAGCTACAAAAGGTTACGCCGACAGGGTCCTACCGTACGTGCTAGAGCGGCCGAAACGGTTGGCGCCGACGCCGCCAACCGTTTCAAAATGTACATAGTCGTTTGCTTCCGATTTCTAAGGAGCTTCGCTCATCCGTTGTATTCGTACACGGAACAACTGCTATTTTTTTAAAAAGATATTACTCCATAAAAAAGTATACATAGGCCTGCATTAGTAGTATGCATTAAAGCGGCGCTGCCTTCGCGTGACGTAATGATACCATGCTCGTCAGCGCGACTTGAGCAACATTTCAGCGTGCTCACGCAACCGTGCACGCAGTTTGCAGGTCGCTAAGATTTTCGAGCGACTTAATTTTTTTACCTACATATGTAAGATAGATTTTAAGGGGGGGACGCTTGCAAGGGTTGTCCCCCCAGCCTGAACACAGGGGGTGTCAGGACCCCCCTGACCCCCCCCCATGATTTACGCCACTGATCCGAAGTGTTGAATTGCGCAAACAAGACAGGGACTACAAGAAGAGATGCTCTGTGTGTCGTCGTCTCTTCTTGTAGTCCCTGTCTTGTTTGCGCAGTTCAACACTTCGGTTCAAGTACTACGTATTTGAAAGTCAAATCAAGTTATTCGATTAGGTATTATTGAATTCGAATTCTAATCTCGAATCTCTATAGATTAGTTCCCGCGTCACATGTCATGCTCCAGTTTCCCAAATACACCGTAGCTGCCTCGGTCGTGGAAGAGACTTT
Organism: Rhipicephalus appendiculatus; assembly: GCA_030522465.1. Lineage (NCBI taxonomy): Eukaryota > Metazoa > Arthropoda > Arachnida > Ixodida > Ixodidae > Rhipicephalus > Rhipicephalus appendiculatus. The sequence goes on from JALIZH010012544.1 coordinate 21,004, forward strand.
ATATGCTGCCTTTAGATGGCAGATTTAAAGCGTCCGCCTTCCGAACGCAGCTAGCAACCATTCGTTGCGGAGAAGCTCCCGCTGGGACTAATTTTTTTAACACGCAAGTGTTTCATGCCGGGGTCCACCAAGACTTCAGTAACGTATTTCCGTCACGGAAATGACGTCAAAAATGCACGCGATCAGATCGCGAAAAAAAACTAGCAGTTGTTTCGTGCACGAATTCAACCTATGAGCGAAGCTCCTTAGAAATGGGACGCACGCGGCGTTCGGCGATCGCCGCGTTTCATTGTCCAGGCAACGGACCAACCACTGGGCGGACGACGGGGTGAAGCGATGGTTTCGCGCGTTCACCGGTTTGAGGGGAGAGGGCAGAGACGAATAAAGAGGGAGAGGGAGACTGATCTGCCTCCGTTTCGCACGCGTTTGTATTCTCGCGCTTTGCGCATTGCCCAGACGCCATCCGCGTTCCAGTGCTCATAAAGCTAATTTCTCCTACCGCGCGAGGGGGGAGACGCCACAGGTGGCACCGTGCCAGGGAGCTTGAACGGCGACGGCGGGGAGCCGGCCTAAGGAGCTTCGCTCCTAAAAAGAAATGTCGTCACCGGGAGTCGAACCATGACCTCTCGGTCCGCGACAACAGCAGCTGGGCACGCTATCCACAGCGCCACGGTCACATACTCTGGTGGGGCCATACAAACGCGCCTTTTATACATAGGTCGGCACTTTAAGGGAGTACTCACTCAAACTCACTCACCACAATTTTTTCAGGCTTCGCACTCACTCACGTTCACACTCACGTCCACTCACACTCACGAGTACTCACTCACGTTCACACTCACGTCCACTCACACGCATGAGTACTCACTCATACTCAACCCGCCACGTTCAAATGAGTGTGAGTTGAGTGCACTCATGAGTGAGTGTGCCGAGCTATGCTTTTATATCTCACACTTTCCTCTCACAGTGCTCATAGTCAGCGAGGTGGTGTCGCTCTCTGAGAGCGCCAAAGTGAACTAATGCATGAAATCAGGATTCGAGCCGGAATAGAACACAGGGATTCTGCGTAGCCAGGGCCGTAACTAGGGAGGGGTTGAGGGGGGTTCTGACACCCCCCGAAATTTTTTCATGCATTAGCTTTCCGGGTGATATTAAAATGTTTACAAGCCTTCACAGCGACCACCCATTGCCAAAGTTAGCCATTCTACAAGCAAACCCCTCCCGAATAAATTCCTGGGTACGGCCCTGTGCGTGGCAGTAAACCGTTCTGCCACAGGACCACGCTATTTGTTAAAAACACGTAGGAAAGACCCCATGAAGTGGTGTCGTGCGAGAATTCCCGTGTAGCAGACGTAATATTGCGTTGCAGAAGCGTATAGTTGCACCAAAAGTTACACCTTAGGAATAGGGTAACGAGTAGGTGGCTTAACGCTACCAACCCGTTACAAAAGACGGCGCTATAAAACATCATCATTGTCATCTGCATCACCAAAAGTATGCGCAGTAGCCGCCGCGGTGGTACAGAAATCATGGTGCTCGGGTGCTGACACGAAAGTCGCGGGTTCGATCCCTGCCACGGCGGTCGCATTGACATGGAAGCCAAATGCTAGAGGCCCGTGTCCCTCGATTTAAGGACTCGTTAAGAAACCCAGGGGGGTTAAGATTTCCGTTGTCCACCACTATGGCGTGCCTCATAACCATATTATTTAAAGCAGCTCAACCGACAGGACAAGATGAGGACAAGAAGTGGACACAACAAACGCTTGTCCTCATCTTGTCCTGTCGGTTGCGTTGCTTTAAATAATACGGAACCATATCAACTAGCCCAGCTGTCGCCTTGCTCATAACCATATCGCGATTTTGGGACGTTAAATCCCCACAGGTATTATTACGCCATGGGTAGTTTAAAGCTCGAAGCCCCTTACGATGGGCTACGCTATAATTCACCGTCATCATCCACAGCATCAACAGTCTGCGCAGCTTCTCACATGACTTGTCAAGCTCAGATGGTGATGGTGACGAAATAGTCATGCTAGGTGGTTCTGGCCTTCGAGTAGCGTAGTGCACAAGGGACCCTGGGAGTTTTTAAATGCGAAGCATTTCTTAGCGAACTTCGGCGACTTTGAGCGTATCTATCTATCTATCTATCTATCTATCTATCTATCTATCTATCTATCTATCTATCTATCTATCTATCTATCTATCTATCTATCTATCTATCTATCTATCTATCTATCTATCTATCTAGCCGCCTACGACTTTGTGCTCTCCTGGCCGTATCGTTAATGCGATTTATACCAAATTTGGTATGGCATAACATGACTGTATGACGAACATAAATGGCTGGTTATATTATGAAAATCATGACTAACTTGTCATGAAAAGTATGATTTACATGTCACGCTCATGGAGCGCTCGCGGCCGTTTCGTTTGCTTGATATACACCAAATTTGGGATTGAGTGACATGACTGTATGACGAACATAATAACAAGTGGTAATATGAAAATCATGACTTGTCGTGTGCGACATGACTTGCATTCCACGCTCATGGCGCGCTCGCGGCCGTTTCGTTAGCTTGATATACACCAAATTTGGTATTGAGTGACATGACTGTATGACGAACATAAATGACAAGTGGTAATATGGAAATCATGACTTGTCATGTGCGACATGACTTGCATGCCGCGCTCATGGCGTGCTCGCGGCCGTTTCGTTAGCTTGATATACACCAAATTTGGTATTGAGTAACATGACTGTATGACGAACATAAATGACAAGTCGTAATATGGAAATCATGACTTGTCATGTGCGACATGACTTGCATTCCGCAGTGGGGGGGGGTTCGCCGCGGGAAGGGATGCTTAGAGGAGAGAGGGCGAGCGTAGGAGGGGGAGAGAGGGAGGGGACGCGCATGCGTAGTGAGAGTGTGGTCGCCGCGGGGAGGGATGCCTAGAGGAGAGAGAGAGGGGGGAAAGGAGTTTTTTTATCTTTATTTTTTTAAGGGTTTGCGTATGCGCAGTAAGGGTGGTCGGCCGCACACCATCACCACCACCACCACCACCACGACCGGATTAAACTTCGCCATAAGACGCTTCGCCTCTAAAATATCTTGCGCCAATTGGTTCGATCTCGAAGCTGCTTAAGCTTGCAACCGTCCTTTGACCACGCAGGGAACCGGCGCGTACTGGTCGACTTCAACAAGACGCCCGGCTATCAGGAACTGGGACTCCCGGACGGCATGACCATCGACGTCAATGATAAGATCTGGCTGGCGTGCTTCGAAGGCAGCGCCGTCATTCAGATTGACCCTGAGACTGGTGAGATGTGTTCGTCTCTGTAGGGTTTGTACCCCGGCCGCTCGATAAAAGAAAAATACACGGCTAATCCCTCCGCCACAGGAATCGGTATCACACGTAACTGAAACGTATCTTCGCAGAAGCAGTTGACTGTTTATTGTACGTTGATATATGAGAGCTTGGGCAATGACTTTTGCTGTTTGGCAGCTATACCACCGCTTAACGTGGATGCACCGACGTAGGCGCCTGGCGGCGCATTTCCACCCCGACAACTAACGTTCATGATCGTGGTGAAACCTTTGTGGCAGCCGAAGTAGTTAGCGCGTACCTGGACACAGCCCATGGTGAAGCCCGCGCAAAATGGCATCAACAAGCAGATGATAAACAGTGGTACGCGATGTGCACTAATTCAAAGCGTAGTCATTTGAGGAGAGAAACGGCAAGGTGAATGCTCGCCAGTAAATAAGGTAACCTATGTCTCTGCTCATGCACGCGCTACCACACTGCGCTTGAGGAACGTGAGAGGCAGAGTTCATATAGCTTGAGCTCTGAACGCGAGAGGGTGTTCTACATCCCACTGGCGTATGATATCGGTCGCGGAGAAGATGTGAGATGAATAACATGCGTTTTACAGCCTAGTGAACGTGTTTCGGTAGCGCAGTGGCTAGACCACCCGGGAAATATTTCCGCGGTCCGAGAGGCCATGGGTTCAGTTCCCAAAGCTTGCGCGTCAGCGAGTCTCTCTGCGTCGGCTGTTGTGAAACGCACCGACGCGCTGCCTTCCTCGGTCTCCCGGTTAGCGAGGCAGTCGCACTACGACCCGTCTGCTACGCTTGATGGGAAGTGGGCTGCACGAAATCGTCCGCACCAGTGACTCTACTCACTTCGTTCGCATTTTAATGTAAACCGTGTACCTATTTACAAAAATTATCAGCCAGTTCTTTCTGAACAATGAGCGACGCAACTGGCGCAAGTGCGTCGTCTGTCGCTTCTGCTAAACAAGCCGCCCGATCAGAGGCTCAGCGCCGCCGACGCCAGAATCCAGAGGTGCGTGCCGCCGAAGCAGAACTTATCGCAAAATCAAAAACATAAACAGGTGCGCTCAGAATTCGCACTATGCCGTATCGTAATCGTCAGTGAATGCTTTATTTCTGCATGACCCGAAGGTCGTGCGATCGAATACGGGCCGCGGCGGCTATATGTCGATGGAGGCAAAATGCTAGAGGCCCGTGTGCTGAGATTTATGCGCACGTTAAAAAAACACAGGTGGTCGAAATTTCCGGGGCTCTCCACTACGGCGTCTCTCTAGTATCATGTCGTGGTTTTGGTAACTAAACTCCGATAATTAGGCTACTATTTTCTTTATATTTCCGCAGCCAAGATCCTGACCAGGATAGACTTTCCGGCCAAGTACACCACGTCGTGCTGCTTCGGAGGCGAGAACTACGACGTCCTGTACGTAACGACAGGCAGCTTTCGCCCAGACGCGAAAACGCCTAATGATGGCCGACTCTACATGGTTACGGAGCTGGGAGCAAAGGGCAGGGCAGCCTACGAGTTTGCCGGTTAGCCGCGCTTGGCGTGGTGCTGAGAGATGGACGCCAGAACGCGGCCTCCGTGACTCCCAGCGCACCCTAGAATCACCGAGGCCATGATTTGCTGGAGTTAGATGGCGAAGCGCAAAGTCTATACCTCGGCATATGAAGCGCTGCCGCCAACTGGCTTTATTACGCAGGAAAATGCGCATAAAAGCGCATTTTATACGTGTTTTCCGGCGGAACAAATATATTTTTGCAATCCGCGTTTTGCATTTTTCCGTACTACCCTCTGCCATTTTGATAAGGGTTAGGACAATCCACTGACTTCCACCAGTGTGGAGGGCGTGGTGGTGCCATCTATTTGGACAATGTAGAAGTGAGCGATACGGGCGGCCTCAAGGGCCGACCCCGTACAAACTCTAAGAGGAGTCCCTATAGTCCGGGACTCCTGTGGCTTCCGCGGCGGCATGCGCCCAGTGGGACAATCGGCATCGCTAGAAGGAAAGCCTGCGACCAACCTCTCCTTATATACATTTAATAAAAAAAAAAAGCCTCCAAGATAAAGATATGTTCGCAGCCTTCCCGCTACGGGAAGGGTGCATGCATAGTGGCATCGTGGAAAAGGCAGCGACGTCATCCTAGTGCAGCCGAAGGCTGGAATCGCTGAAATGTGGAAACAGCCTATGTGGAGCCTGCATTTCTTGTAAGGCTAGGTCCACCTGTACCAAACATCTTCCTCCACGTCTTCCTTTGTGGACTTTGTAAGATAACATAAGTGTACTTACATAAAGTGCCGCAGCGCTGGGCGAAATGGCACAGAGTACGCCTCCAGTGTGTCTATCCCCTACGCGCCCGAACGAAGACCTTCCAGGAATATTTTTGTTTACCAACATGCACAACCAACTAGCCCAATTTCTTACTTTGCTTCCAGGAATACTTTTTTTATTTCAGACGGCGCCAGATTCGAACGTCCTTTTCGCCCACATCGTCATGTCAACTAGCTTTGCTCAATTTAAAACTGCCGTAAAGAGCCATTTCTCATCATTTTAACTGTCAACTGCTGCTGTTTATTTTTTCTGTGTTTTTCTTCACCCTTCAAGTAATGTCCCTCTAGGATCCTTGATGTATGAATAAATGAAGTGATTGAAAGACGGGAGGTGTTGGGGTTCAATTGGCAGCGCTAATCTGTAACCCGCCGGTATAGAGGAGTACACCAACAAGGCACTCGGCGGCTCATGGGTACTCATCTCACGAAGTGGCCCCATAGAGATCTGTGAAAGCCACTGGGTTTACCTGAACCCGCCGCAGCTCTGCTGAAACGGCCAAACATTCACCGCTGCGGTGGGAGGCAGAGAATTACTGCCGCTCGTTACCCTACCGGTAAAATGGTGCAACTGCGCTTCCGGCCACGTGCACGGCATAACAAAGTACGCATCCTGTGTGAAACAAAGTACGAATCCTGTGAGAGCACCCATCCTGTGTGAAATTGGCGGCGCGAGACCACCAGACCTAGAAATTTTATCAACCTCTTCATTAGGGCTCTTAGATGCCTCACAAAAAGCCAAAAGTGGCCGTAGGCGTCGCCATCGGCGGCGTCAACGTCAGTGATGCCAGGAAATCACCATAATGCGATGATGTCAACCTATGATGTCATTGTGACGTCACAGATCGTCACAATTTGTGCCATCATCCCGACGTCATCGTGCCCTCGTTAAAACGTGATAGCACGTGACGTAACAGGATGACGTCGTCCCATGTGAGAGAGTGCAACCTTAATAAGAGTCCAGTGCAGACGCTGAGGTTGCCCGGAGCCACCCGCCTACTCCCACGTGAGGAGCGGCAGGTCGAGCCTAACGGCCCTGTCGCGGGCGCACTGGACGGCCAGGATTTGGATCGTCGCTTTGTCAAAGAGGGGCCGATCACGGAGGCTCTGCAAAACCACATGAGGAGCAGAAATCTTCCAGTACCTCCGATCCCGAAGGCAGTGCATGAACAAGGTTGGGTGCGGGAAGCCTTCGGGCGGGGTCAGTACAGTCGAGTGAGAACAAAACGGCTTTTGTCTATCAGTCGTCTTAGGTGAGTGCATAAGGGACCATGTGGCTTCTTTAAAGGCTTGTTAGGTACTAGCATGCTTGAAATAATGCAAAAAAAATACTTATTTTGGTGTATGGCAAACTATCGACCCGGCTGCGAGCGCACCATGAGTGTGGCATGTAAATCATGTTCATTGAAGCCATAGCGCTAAACAGACAGGGACCACAGAAAGAGGATTTTTAAAGGCATGTTAGGTACTAGCATGCTTGCAATAATGCAGAAAAAATACTTATTTTGGTGTATGGCAAACTATCGACCCGGCTGCGAGCGCACCATGAGTGTGGCATGTAAATCATGTTCATTGAAGCCATAGCGCTAAACAGACAGGGACCACAGAAAGAGGATTTTTAAAGGCATGTTAGGTACTAGCATGCTTGCAATAATGCAGAAAAAATACTTATTTTGATGTATGGCAAACTAGCGACCCGGCTGCGAGCGCACCATGAGTGTGGCATGTAAATCATGTTCATTGAAGCCATAGCGCTAAACAGACAGGGACCACAGAAAGAGGATTTTTAAAGGCATGTTAGGTACTAGCATGCTTGCAATAATGCAGAAAAAATACTTATTTTGGTGTATGGCAAACTATCGACCCGGCTGCGAGCGCACCATGAGTGTGGCATGTAAATCATGTTCATTGAAGCCATAGCGCTAAACAGACAGGGACCACAGAAAGAGGATTTTTAAAGGCATGTTAGGTACTAACATGCTTGCAATAATGCAGAAAAAATACTTATTTTGGTGTATGGCAAACTATCGACCCGGCTGCGAGCGCACCATGAGTGTGGCATGTAAATCATGTTCATTGAAGCCATAGCGCTAAACAGACAGGGACCACAGAAAGAGGATTTTTAAAGGCATGTTAGGTACTAGCATGCTTGCAATAATGCAGAAAAAATACTTATTTTGGTGTATGGCAAACTAGCGACCCGGCTGCGAGCGCACCATGAGTGTGGCATGTAAATCATGTTCATTGAAGCCATAGCGCTAAACAGACAGGGACCACAGAAAGAGGATTTTTAAAGGCATGTTAGGTACTAGCATGCTTGCAATAATGCAGAAAAAATACTTATTTTGGTGTATGGCAAACTAGCGACCCGGCTGCGAGCGCACCATGAGTGTGGCATGTAAATCATGTTCATTGAAGCCATAGCGCTAAACAGACAGGGACCACAGAAAGAGGATTTTTAAAGGCATGTTAGGTACTAGCATGCTTGCAATAATGCAGAAAAAATACTTATTTTGGTGTATGGCAAACTATCGACCCGGCTGCGAGCGCACCATGAGTGTGGCATGTAAATCATGTTCATTGAAGCCATAGCGCTAAACAGACAGGGACCACAGAAAGAGGATTTTTAAAGGCATGTTAGGTACTAGCATGCTTGCAATAATGCAGAAAAAATACTTATTTTGGTGTATGGCAAACTAGCGACCCGGCTGCGAGCGCACCATGAGTGTGGCATGTAAATCATGTTCATTGAAGCCATAGCGCTAAACAGACAGGGACCACAGAAAGAGGACGGGACGAGCGCACGTCCCGTCCTCTTTCTGTGGTCCCTGTCTGTTTAGCGCTATGGCTTCAATGAACGTTACAAACCAACTAGCCCAAAAAGTCTGTTCTCATGTAAATCATGCCCTACATGACACACATATGATTATCAAGTTACAACCTGTCATTACCATTCGTTATACAGTCACGTCGAGCAATACGAATTTTGTGGCATATCAAGCAAGCGAAATGGCCGCGAGTAGATCATGAGCACGTCATGTATGTCATGCCGTTCATTACATGCATGTCATGATTTTCATGTTACCACTTCTCATTCATGTTCGTCATAGAGCCACGTCACCCAATACCAAATGTAGTACATGTCAAGCTAGCAAACCAGCCGCGAGCGCACCATGAGCATGGTATGTATGTCATACCATACGTGACATGCATGTTATGATTTTCATGTTACCGCCTTGGCACTTATGTTAGTCATACAGAAATGTCTCGTCATACCAATTCTGAATGTATATATATATATATATATATATATATATATATATATATATATATATATATATATATATGTGTGTGTGTGTGTCATAAAGAGGACGTGAGTGCCCCGAGACCATTTCATGTAAGTGATGCTGCATATGACATGCGTGTCATGGTTTGCACGTTATGCCTCTCACTTACGTTTGTCCATTGGTCGGCGAACTCATTCATGAGTCATGAGTCGACTCACTCGGAATCACTCAGACTCAGATCGAGCCGTGAGTCTGGGTCTGAGTGAGTCCGGGTGAGTAATCTTATGGTGAGTTTGAGTCCGAGTGAGACCTGTTGAAGAAAATTTTCGTGAGTGTGATTCCGAGTGAGTCCAAAGAGCAAGATATATTTTTTGAGTGAGTCTGAGTAAGTTCCACGTTTTTGCCCTACCTATGGTCCAATCTACTCATCATCAGCCTTACTGTCAGCCTTATCTGTATTCACATTTATACTCATGTCTACTGTCAACGTGTTCCAAAGCAATGTCGTTCATACACCATTTCAATATTTACTGATCAGAGGCACGAATTACGTAAGGGGTGCCTGGACCTCCCCCCCCCCCCGCCAACTCTTCAAAGGAAGATCTTGATAAATATATTTTATGTAGTCACGTCTGTCAAAAAAACTGACCTTACTGGTTTGCGAGCAGTCATAACTCGTATTCGAAGGTACTTTATCAAAAGGCGCCAAGAATATCACCAATTACGTGAGATATTGGTGTTAAAGAGCGTTGACACCATGGTTCAAAAAGCTAATTCTAGGCCAACGGACTCATGAGTCGACTCACAGTCGACTCACTCGGACTCACTCAGACTCAGATTGAGCCGCGAGTCTAAGTCTGAGTGAGTCCGGGTGAGTAATGTTTTGGTGAGTTTGAGTCCGAGTGAGTTCGTTTGAAGAGAATTTTCGTGAGTGTGAGTCCGAATAAGTCTGGCTCAGGAAAATTTTGGTGAGTCTGAGTCCGAGTGAGCCCTAAGTGCAAAATATATTTCATGAGTGAGTCTGAGTGCTCCACAAGTTTTACCGACCTATGCGTTTGTCATACTTTTTTCACGCCACAACGTAAAAAACTGGGCGAGTTGGTTGAACTTCATTGTTAAAAGCAGCGCAAAAAGACGAAACACAAGATGAAGGAGGACACAGGACAAGCGCTGATGTCTCGTCATACGTCAGCGCTTGTCCTGTGTCCTCCTTCATCTTGTGTTTCGTCTTTTTGCTCTGGTTTTAACAATTTTTTCACGCCATACCAGTCTTTGTACATATCATATCAAGTTAACGAAACGGCAGCAAGAGCACCAAGGCCATGGCATGTAAATCATGCCGTCCATGACACGTTTCTCATGATTTTCGTTATATGACCTGTCATTTTTGTTCGTCATGCAGGCATGTTATGCCATGCCAATTTTTGTATACATCCCATTAACGATACAGCCAGGAGAGCACAAAGTTGTAGGTGGCTAGATAGATAGATAGATAGATAGATAGATAGATAGATAGATAGATAGATAGATAGATAGATAGATAGATAGATAGATAGATAGATAGATAGATAGATAGATAGATAGATAGATAGATAGATAGATAGATAACGTTCAAAGTCACAGAAGTTCGAAACGCTCGCGCTTAAAAAACCAGATTTATCACTTCGTCCTGCTCAAATTCCGTGTTTATCGAAAGGAAAAAGGTTGCTGAGCACACCACACTCCTCAGCAGTAATCTTGTAGCTGGTGCTGCCACACCATTTTCATGAAGCAAAAGTGATCACACCTGGTGGAGCAACACCAACAAGGAACGAACGTTATCACATTGGGTTGCTTGTATGTAGACCACATCTGTGACCTTGGCAGCGGGGATGTTGGCCGCTCAATAAACATTTTAAGGGAGTAAGCAATTACCACTACTTGCGTGCCAAATTATTTTCTGAAGGCCGTTGGCATTGTAGATCTGAGACAGTGGCGATAAGGCCACTTCACTGCCAGAGAAAGTAGCACAAAGGTTGCATCCAACCACCTGTTCACGATTCTTGATACTGTAGGCTTGGACACATTACACCTGCAGATAATTGAGTAGTTAGGCAACGCAACAGAAGGGAACGTGAAAAATCTATCGCCTGAAGGCCATGTTTTGAAGAGGTAGGTTAAGACGCAGGCACACAAGGAAAATCATCACCTCCTGGAATTGTGTCATATGCTTTCTACTTTTTTGTGACCCACGTATTTCCTTTTAGCTGCTTGAAATCTGCAAATGTAATGTAAAGCTTGGTAGGCCCGTATGGAACTGCCATGTCCTCCTTCCGCCTAAAGCCATTTTCAGTAAGCAAGTGCATGCGTATTGTAGCCTTGGCGTAAGCAAGCTTTGCCAAAAGACTCCTCTTCCATCAGAGCAATATCTGTCTTTGTCAACTGAGTGTTGTGCGAGGATACTGTCATCTCTGAAAATTTTCAAAGAACAGATGTCATTTTTATTGTTAGTGCATTTTTTTCACATATCAAAGCATTAAAGTTCACTTGAAATGCAGTTAAAAAGTGATCACGCTACTTGTCTGCTGCTGTTTTTTCTTGAATAATGGTACATTTTACAAAGCATGCCTTCGCCAATGTGATCTAGCACACTAATACAAACAAGTGATGTCAATAAACATGTGTAGTTACTAAATGAGTTGCACGCCCTAAAAAAAGCTTTTTGAAGTGGCACAAGCGGAATATGGGTGCCCAGGAAAATGCAGAAAATTACTTGCAGTGTAGCCTTTCACTGTTTTCGCCGACTCCAAAATACGAGCTTTTCAAAGCACTTCGCACGACTTTCGCACAGCTAAAGCTTCTTTATTACACATTTATCTGCTTTTTTAATAAAAACAGTTACCTACGCAGCACACGCTTTGTTGTGAGGCTCCTCACGCTGAATATTCTTTTCAGCAGGCAGGCCTTCGCCCGATGCGGCTTCGGTGGTTCAGCATCACGATCTGTGTCAGATGTGGCCGTTTGAATGTCTTTTAAAGGATTTCATGTCCTCGCGGCTCAGCTTTCTCTTTTTTATTTATTCAATACTGCGGACTCTAGGTCCAAGCAGGGTGGTTAATACAAAAAGAATACAAACAACGTATCAATTACAGAGCAGAAACAAACAATAAATGGCGAACAATGTTGTTTTACAGATTCATACACCAGTAAAGCAGTTCCAGTCCTCAATGGTTCTTGGGAAATACGAAAATTTAAATGTGTTAGTGCGAGAAAAATATGGGGTTAAGGCATTTGCGTCGTGGTGTCGGGTGGGCCTGCTAGTTAGGGTTGTCAAATAGGCGGATGAGTCCAGGACTAGATTTTTGTTCAAAAGTTGTCGAAGAAATTCTAACCTAGCTTTTTGCCTTCTTGTCTCTAATAAGGGAATATCATTGGCTTGCATTAAATCTGAGGCTGAATCTAACGCGGAAAACTTGTTGAAGATAAATCTGACAGCTTTTCTCTGAATGCGCTCAAGTGCGTCAATATTGCGCTTAGTATAAGGGTACCTTATACTAAGCGCAATACCTTGTACCTGTCAACAAGTTTACGCATCTGTAAGGTGCATGCTGAACACGAATCGCCGGATTTCAATTTTGTCAAAGAGATATAGCTTTGTTTACGTGAATTTAACTGGTTTTCTAAACAAAACCATTTCATGCTTAACGCGGCGGGCGAATGAAGAGGAACGGAAACTTTCGTTACATACGTCGCTGATGACGTCATGCTGTGGCTCTCACAGACCTTCAGAATTTGTAACGCTATCATGATGGCATATGATGTCATCATCATGAGAGGTCATCAGCTGATATCGTCGCTTTGTCAAAGGTGGGCCCATTCTGGAGGAAGTGCAACCCAAAGTGAGAGGCTGAAAGCCTGAATTAAATTGGCGAATCGGCACTTAAATTCGCGAAATTACAGGCAGTTAGTACTCCGTAAAAAATTGGACTGCGCTAGAGACGAGACACCAGAAACGAAGTGGACAGGACGATCGCAGATCGTCAGTAAATTCAGTGAAAACAGGGAACGATCGTCTGCGATCGTCCTGTCCACTTCGTTTCTGGTGTCTCGTCTTTAGCGCAGTCCAATTTTTTACAAAGTTATGTCGTACTAACTAGCCCACCAACATACGCTTCTCGAGTTCAGTTAGTACTCCATCGTGAGTTACGACTAGGTGAAGTGAGCCACCACCATACCAAAAAGGTACACCCCCCATCCATCAATCCATCCATCCATCCATCCATCCATCCATCCATCCATCCATCCATCCATCCATCCATCCATCCATCCATCCATCCATCCATCCATCCATCCATTCATCCATCCATCCATCCCTCCACCGAAAGTCCATATCGGTCCAACATCTGTGTATGGTGTCATTCGAGCCTGTTTCATCTCCTATGAGGGCACGGCCTCGGATATTGAAGTGTGCACGAAAAAATTTCTCAGCGTTAAATCGCTGTAAGCAAATTGAAAATCTACATATGTAGCTATGACTGTTATTGTCGAAAAAATTACGCGCAGTTGTCGCAAATGTGGCCATCCCATCCGTTACGAGAATGAAGAAATCAAAGGAGGTAATTTCGCCGAGCCTTAGTCTTTTGCGGGGTTTTGTATAAGGGACTGCTGCGATCCGTAATTTTTTGCAGCTCAAACAATATTTTTATGGTTGCGGGGCAGCCCGAGAGTAAAGGAACTTTCGTGGAAGAAGCCGCAGAAAAGTAATCTATTGGGCGTATAACTGTTGCAGGGTGTTCACAATGGTCGTTGAAATCAGTCACGTTGGAACGGCCGTTGCGTACTGGTAATTCAGCACATACTTCAATACATAAAAAATGCTTTAACTTGTGAAGACCTTTTCAGTTGCGAATATTTTCGTCTGTTGTAAAGCATGAGCATATCCAATGTAGTCCACCCAAAAAGGAAAGAAGAAGCCAGAAACGAAAACGGGGTGGCGTGCAGTTCAAAGCAGCCACCTAAGAAGGTGAATTGTTCGAGGGGCTCGTTTCCTTTTGATGCACAACCAAATAATGAGAACTAACAGACAAAGATGCCTTCTTTCCTTCATTCATAGCGAGGGTCTCGTTCTGGCAGACATGATGCCTTCAGGGAGTATTAGAGCACTGCACGGGCTCGGGCCTACCCCAAAACCCGAGACCGGCCCGGCCCACGGGCCGGGCCGGGCCGGGATAAAGTAGTTTTCTCGGCAGGGCCCGGGCCGGGCTTGGACTTTGCTCATTTCTTAAAGGGACACTAGAGTGAAACAAATAATAGGTTTAGATTGATAAAGTGTACTCTGATAACTCTACTGTATTTAATTGCACCATAATAAGTTTATTAATAGACGAGAAAATAAAGGTCAAAGTTCCACTTTTAAAATTCGCGCCGAAATCTCCACGCGTGATGGCAATTATATGTCGTACTTTGGAGAGATCGGCTCAACGGAATTTCCTTAAAATAGGTATGTTAAATCTAGGACCCCCTGAAAGGTCAATGCGCTTCATTTTTAGAGATTTGTAATTTGTGGGCCCTAGTAGATGCCGTCAAAATGTATGACGTCACGGCGTTTGGTGCGCGAATTTCAAAGTGACGTCACCGTCAGCATTTTCTTTTTGCAAATTTTCTCGATCACCAATAGTCTTGTCGCTGCGAGCGTGGTGATTTTGGAATTGAGAAAGAGTAATTTTCTTACAATAGAAAAAATTGTGTGTCACTGTAGTGTCGCTTTAAGACTGTTCCATTTACGTTGTGCATATACATATACGCAGGGTGTCGGAACGAAATCTTTTTCGTTTCGGTTTTTGTTTCGCTCCACCGCAAAAAGTTCCGTTCCGTTTCTGCTCCGGAACGGAAAAAAAATGTTCCGTAGTGGTTTGTAACGTTATTTATTTGTATGCGAAGATTTGAAGTTAGAGTTACGATAAAAATATTGGTTGTGTTGTACAGTTACTCACGCTAATCTAAAGAAAGTCGGACAGCGGCAGGGCATGTTCTTGAGAGGAGCACAACTGACTGTACCAGTGGCGTAGCCAAGGGGGGGGGGCGTTCAAACCCCCCCCCCCCCCGAAATTTTTCAGTTTTGCTTGCGTATATATGCACGCACACATACAAACGCACGCACGAACATACATAAAGTATGGTTGAACCCCCCCCTCGAAAAAAATTTCTGGCTACGCTACTGGACTGTACCGCCAATTCCTACAATCAGCGCAAACCAGTGCCGTTCTAAGTTGTAGAAGACTTTCTCAAAAGTTAATTACGAATTTTTTTAGCAGGCTCAATGCTTTGCATCAAGGGAGTGAGACGATCTGAGAAGCAGCCCGCCATTGAGCGTACCTATCATATGCGAAACCGCTGTTCACACAAAACAAACTTCCGCGCCGAGAATGCTTTCTCCACGCTGGCATGCGTCACAGGCACACGAAAGTCCACTTCAGCTAATACAAAGATCTCTGGTTTGCCACTGTTTTCGTTTTCCGCACAATTTCCACACACCTTTACTTTGGAATTCCTGCCTGAGATACTGTACCCTGAGATGTGCGTAACTGCTCACGTTGCATGACCTCGCTTGTTCCGGTTTGCCCAAGTTTCCGCGTGAACCGAAAAACGATAAAAAAAATTTCGGTTTCACTCCAGAACGAAATAATAGATAACGTTTCGGTTACGTTTTCGTTTTTTATCGTATTTCGTTTTCGGTTTTCGTTCCGTTCCGACACACTGCATATACGTATATTCCACGTATTGTATCTCGACCACGCGTTTTTTAAATGCGAATGCATTTCTTAGTCGGGCTATGTCAGGCGGCGGCGTCCGCGGAGAGGGAATTATCTCTCCGCTCTCACTCCCTCTCCCATAGCAACAGCTGCGGGCGCGCGCGCTTATCCTCGCCCCTAGCAACCGGAGCATGTGGTGCGAGAGAGTGTAGGAGAGGGTAGGTCCAGTGCTTCGCCGCTCCTCTCGCCGTTCGCTCTCTCTCCTCCCTGCGCCCCACTCTCCCGTCCGCTCGCGCCTCACTCTCGACCGTTCGCTGGCTGGGCGCCTCTCAAGGCGATGGCAGAAGTCGGTGAAGGCGAATTTGCGCCATTAAAATTACTACGCCGTGTACTCTCGGCGCAAGAAATGCATTCGCATTTCCTCACGATTCCCTTTGGGGAGGTGGGGGGCATTTTTTTTTTATCTCTGGGGGCAAGCTATTTGGAGAAATTTTTTTGAGGGACTCTTACTGAACTTCCTTTGCTTCTTGCATATGGAGCTACTTGATAAACTAGGCGCTTATGTAGTGTGGCGATTGAGGCTAGCCCGTCGTCATTACGCGGGCTTTTTTCGCCTATTTCTGCCGTCCCCAAGTCCTCGCATGACTCTCCCCTCAATCCGCTGTCCGTTACTCCCGCTGAGAGCGGGAGTAACGCTAACCTCTCTCCCAGCGCCGATTCTCGACTGTGGCGCCGCGCTCAACTCTCGCGTCTCGCGAGACGTTTCGCGCGCGCGGCGGGGGTTAGAATCTCTCTGGACAGCGTGGGGTAAGCGCGTCTTTTGCTTTCCGTCCGTCGGCTCTTTTGTTCTTGGGGTTCGCTCGGACGGTTCCCCAACGGTGCCTTGCGCCCGCGGCGAACGCTTACCTTCCGTTGCCCTTTTCCGAACGCTATAGGCCGAAGAGCGGTGCGGTGTGTTCGCGCGTGGTCTTACTACGCCGAGCCGTACCTATCGAAGCCAACGCGAGCGGAGTTTGCCCTCACTCGAGCGATAGGGCCCTTTGGTCACTGATCGTGAGAGTACGCAGCGTAGTCGCGAGGGAACGTTTCCCTCAGCGGCGTGTCGCCGTTAGCCCTTTTGCCCGCGGAGACGTGCTAGCGGCACCCTTTGTGTTGTATTTTCGCCCGTGGCGTGGTTAAGCCCGTTGCTTTTCCCGCCGCCTTTTGGGAGCGGGCGTTGTACTGCGTTTGTGGTGTTGCCGCAGGCAATAAAGTGTTGCGGATTCCGAGAGCAGTATACTGTGTACTTGCCGCGCTGCGCTCGGTGCCTTTGCTGCCCGAACGCACTTGTGCTGCGGCACGCTAGTTCACGCGAGGCGACGGCTAACGCGGCCCTGTGGCTCGCTAAGTCCGAACCCACGCTAGTGGCCGTACTCCTGTGAGGTACGTGCACACTACAGTAGTTAACATCTCACTATTCTTTGCTTTATTGATTGCATTCGCTATTACTTTATATCCTGAATTTTATTTTGTACTGACAGTAATAAATGTAATAGGATAAATTTATCTAATAAATTTAGATCTAAAATTCATAATCGGAAGAGCAATCACAGAGCGCCAAAGCAGGGCAACTTTCTTGAAAGTTCCCGCAGTCCACCAAAATGAAAGGTCTGGGCGTATTCTTGTTGCATAGAATCACTATATATATAAAGGCACGTTCTTTTTTCAAGCTCCGTCACGGCTACCAGTGGCCACGGGACGTCACTTGGACAGGCGCAGCCTGCTTCGCGTGCACATATTATTGCGATAGCAATTATATGGACACTCGCGGCTGGTTTTCGCCGTCGGCGTCGTCGTCCGCGTCGGCGTCATTTGCCGTATATGTATATGTATATATATAACCGGGCCCGCCCGTCGTTCGTGAGCGTGAAAAGACGCTAGGGGGGGGGGGGGGTCCCTCGAGCGACCTTCGATTTTACGAGCGGGGGGCGCGCGCGTTATCTCCCCTTCTCGGCGGCCGACAGCGGGCGGGGCGGGGGGGGGGGGGGGGGGGGCGACGTTCGATTTTACGAGCGCGGGCGCGCGCTTTATCTCCCCTTCTCATCTCCCCTTCTCGGCGGCCGGGCCGGCGTACCCTTCTACGTGCTGCGCTTTCAACGCGAAGAGAATTCTCTTAAACAAGCGTGCCCGCGGGCGCGCGCTTTATCTCCCCTTCTCATCTCCCCCTTCTCGGCGGCCGGGCCGGCGTACCCTTCTACGTGCTGCGCTTTCAACGCGAAGAGAATTCTCTTAAACAAGCGTTTTCTAGAGTTGCGTGAGATCGGATCCAAAAAGAGTTAGCTGCCAGCCTCACTTCGTATAACATTACAATTTTTTGCTATCGCATTCATTGCTTCACCCTTGCGGTGAAACTGTGACTTTTTGTTAACGTCTGAGTTTTCGCCGTGTTCCGCCATATGGTGCGAGAGCTACATGATACTGCCGCAACAGCGTTAGAATGTGCAGGAATAGCATAGGTCCATTAAACAAGGTGTTGGGCATAATATATTCCCTTGGCGATATATCTGGCTTGAAAGAAAAGACAATTACGAATTCCACACTGGGTGCTGGGTGATTTCCCCTTACCTTGAACCATATGCATGCAATGAGTAAGCGTGGAGAAGCTTATTCACGCCTTTATTACCGAACTGGAACCAAACCCGAAAACAGATGAAAATTTATTCGTCTAACTTCTGCCACTCCTACCCGTGTAGTCTAATCGCCACCTCCTATCGGTACAACATCGTTAGCAAAGCATACATATTGTAATATGAAAAAAAAGCATAGTGCAAACCATGTGTAACATACTCTGCTCAAACCTACAACGAGAAGCCCTCAAAGAGGAGTTTTATAGATTATATTGAAGAGTGGCACGACATTCGGGAACAATAGAAATGAAGCGATGAGTAGGAAAGCTATGTTCAATCTGCAGAAGTGATCCGAAATTTGTTCCATTGGGGGAGGTATGCGAACTACGACTGACGACGCCTTCACTATTCGCAAGGAATGCGCCCCAGCGGCTAGCGCAAGAAACTGTAGCGCGGCAGGATATCTGAGAGCATGGTGTGCTTACAGCCGAAATCTCTTGATAATTTGACTATCAGCACAATGACTTGTAAAGAAATGGACTGTGCCACAAAAGCTTATTTCATTTTATTTTCACTTATTAATACCCTCAAGTCCAAAGGCATTACAGAGGGAAGTGAGTAGAACATTAGAAGTGAAAGCAAACAGGAAACGCATCAAACAATAAATAAATACACAAGTTATCCCGCCCTATAGACTGTGCATACTAGGAGTGGTGTGATGTATTGAAATAATGCAATAGTAAATATTTTTTCCGTCCTTTCGGCTGTTTGTACGTATTTCGAAAAGCACACGTGGTGCTCGGAGTTCGTTATAACTTTGATCTAGGTTAGCGCATTTAGAACAGAGGTAATAAATTTGTCTTTTTTTCTCTTTTTCCGTTGCGGGTGCAAGGTGCCACTATGCTGAAGGCAGGTGCTACATATACAGAAGGGTGCATGATCGGGTTTGTTGTAAAGGATGCTTTAAATTTCTATAGCGAGCGTAATGAAAACAAAGTGAAGACAGCGTTCTGTTCTCTGTCTCCTCTGTTCTTATTGCGATCCGTACTGAAACTGAACCCATGCTGCAAATAACTTTCTTTTTTTGCTAAATATCTGCTACCATGGGCGTTGGCAGGGGCGTACAGAAGTCAAGCTCACCAACACTTGTTCCCGACCCAAGCCACACAAGCACTCCCCACCTCCCACACCGTGATGCTACACGGATTTGCACCGCCAAAGACAAAATTCTGCCGATGGTCATGTCCGCTACCAAACGCTGTTGACGATTCCCATGGTATTTGTTTAAAAAATATGCACAGTTTACCGCTGCTGAATAGCCGTTCATTGTACCCAGTACTGTTACCGGTCACCGGTCACCAGTACTGTTACCGGTCCGGTCAACTGTTACCACAGTGAGGCCATTTTGTACAAGGGACTACCGTAGAATAAAGCATACGTGTAGCGTGCGCCAAGAAAACGTAGATATTTGCTACCTAAAACGCCTTGCTGTCATTTCCGTGTTCGGGCAACACCACCTAGATTCACGGCTCGGGCCTTTGTCGGGCCCGACCTGCGTTCGGGCCGGGCCGGGCCGGGTAGGTAAAATTTTTGCTCGGGTTCGGGCCGGGCTCGGGTTTCGCTTTTGAGTGACCGGGCCAGGTTCGGGCGGGTAAACTTGAACGAGTGCCGGGCTCGGGCCGGGCCCGGGCCGAGAATCACGGCCCGTGCAGTGCTATAGGGAGTATGCGAGGGATTATTAGTCAGCTGCCAGCTCGTAATAAGATCACGTACTACATGACGCCTACAGGCAAAAAAGAGTGTTCCACACTCACCGTAATGGCAACAGGCGGCACTGACTGACGCTTCCACGTTTAAATACACATATATACCCTACAAAGTGGACGGAGGGATGACCGCCACCGTAGCTCAGTGGTAGAGCATCGGACGCGTTATTCGAAGGTCGCAGGTTCGGTCCCTGCCGGTGGCAAGTTATCTTTTCGTCCACTTTTCTTTCTTTCCATTTACATTACAATTACTTCTAATAGCATTCCCTATACTTTCCTTGGCATCTTTGTCTGTTAGTTCTCATTAATACTGTGTTTAACAAAGCAAACGAGCCCTTAAATCTACTTCTTTCACCACAACAAAACAAACCGACAGACAGTCAAGCCAATGAGAGCATAAGGGGCCTTATTAGTTGTTCCTTTAACTGTAGTGTACTAATTTTGACATAAACTGAAATAAATTAAAGTCGACGAACGAGCACCCTCTCCGTCGATGGGATTCGAACCCACAACCTTCGAATTACGCATTCGATGCGCGTAATTCGAAGGTTGTGGCTTCGGATCCATCCGACGAAAAAGGGCACTTGTTTCGTCCACTTGAATTTATTTCTATTTATGTGAAAATTACTGCACTACAGTTCAAGAAACAACAAATATTTTCCCCTATGTTTCCTTGGTCTACCTGCCTGTTAGCTTCAAAGGAGTTTACTAGCCAGACACGTACAAACGCCGCAAAACATAAAAAAAAAGATCTCGTCTAGTTACGTCAACTTAGTTCACAGAGCAGGTGCGATGACGAACAGCGCATACAGAAGCGATCAAATGCATTGCGTCACTTGTACCTTCAACGAACCTTTATCAGGAACATTACGATAACCTACCTACTCGAGCACTGCAGGCGTGTTAGAGAGGCAGCGCACACGCTCTGCTCGTCCATCCTTGGCACGCGCCGGAGACTACCAGAATAAAAATATCCACGAAGTGAATGATTATGAGTGGGCGAAGCACGGGGATCGTTCGGTAACCGTGAATCGATTCACATACACATGTTTCGATTACAGCAACGGTTTTCTAACCACCATGACAGCGGACAGTGAGCGTCGACGACAACGTACGCTAGGTCTTATGGTCCATAATGTCTACGTTGAAATGGCCGACTAGTATAAAGGGTTTGTGCTTCTAGGTGTTTTATAATGTTCTGTCACAATTATGATTGATATTAAAACCTTTTTTCTTTTGTCATATGCTTTGATGGCTGCTTAAATATCGAGTTTCTCTCTCTCTCTCTTTTTACGGTATTGCGGCCTTTTATTTTGTTCTTCTTAACCTTTTTTCCGGTCATATGCTTTGATTGATCTTTGATTGATCGGTACATAAATGTCAGTGTTTGTACGGCGTTGTGCCCTTTAATTTTGTTGTGGTTAACAGCCTTTTCTTGTGATATACTTGATAGATGTACACATAAAGTCGGTTTTTTACACAGATGTTTTCGTTTTTCGTTGTGCAGGTCAGTTTCGTTTTCGTGTAGCGTGACGGACGCCAACAAGGCTAGGTCCTAAGGAGCTTCGCCCCTAATATAACAAAAACTTCCAGAGTTTCTTATGCATTCACCTAGGGAGACTGGAAGGTGAAAGTCACTTTCTTTTTCTTCTAAGTCGACTTATTGACCCCAATCGGAAAGTTCCTGCACCTAACGTTCTTTTGCCCTACCTACAGGATCTGAGGCATTGCAAGCTTTCTCTACCTCACTTGCGGTGTCATCCATTGGCAGATTCGGAGCACTTCCGGTAGCACTTTTTCTGCTCCATGCGGAGCAGGTCTGTTTCATTGGCAGATTGAGAGGGATCCCTATTTGTTCCATTGGCAGGTACGGAGCAGCTCCGTCGCGAGATCCACTCCACGGAGCAACTTTTTCTACTTCGCGAAAAGCGGCAGATTCGACCGGAAGTCGCAAGCGCACCGTGCTCTGGAACGGTGCCAACTGTGGGCGCACCAACGGACGCCGGTCGCACCTCGCATCGGCCTATAGAGCACTCGCGTTTTGCTAGCGCAGCGTCGCAGTGCCCAGCGTGCCCACTCATGCAAGAAGGGAGACGCGCGCATCGCGTTCCATTCTGACCCTGCCATTTGCTCCAGCGGGAGCGCATTTGTTCCATTGGTAGCTTCTCTTCGCTCACCCTCCGCCAGACTGGAGTGCTCTGGCGCAGAGTTCGTCGGCTACTCCGAATCCTCCAAGGGATGACACCACTGGTCTTGCAGTGCCTCCGTGAACAGTCCACTTTGAACCAGACGACAATGTCGTGTGATGATGTCATAATTACGTGATGAGTGCGCCAATTCTGGTGATCTGTGCCGTCGTGATGACATCATCTGGTGACGTTAACACGTGGTGCTTCTTTTGCATCACTCGCGTTGACGCGGTCGATTTTCGCGTGTCAGGATGTGACAGGATTTCGCCTTGAGATGGCGCTAACAGTTGTGCGCCGACAGGCAGAGCAACTCGATGAACGACGAATTTCTTGCAGCTGCACGAAGATGTGAGACGCCTGCGGAAGAATGTCTCATGGATTAGCAAGAAGAGGAAGTCTTCATCGCTGATTGAAGATAACACTAGAGAACTACGCTGCGGTTGTGTGGCGAGAAAGTGCGGCTCGAGTTACGAGGACTCTCTCGCGCTATAGTGTATTGAGCATCATCGATCGACAGGAGGGGAGTTTATTTACAGAAATAGTGCAGGCCACATGGCCCAAGCAGGAGTGAGAATACAAAAGCATCAAAACTTTGCACAACAAAGTAGATAACAAGCAATAATACTAACAGAATCCCAAAGAAGAAATGCAGGTAATACAGGCGGTGAAAAGGCAATACAAATAAATGATTGTGAATACAGTGACAGTGAAACAAATCATCAGGTGAATGAAATAGAACAAATTCTAATTAAACTGGAAAAAGGGACTGTTTACAGAGTAACCTAGGAGGAGGCACTTGACTGTGCTAAGGACAATAGTTCGTCAGGTGGCAGGTTATTCCATTCTGTAATTGTTTGCGGAGAGAATGAGAATTCAAATACATTTGTTCTGGTAAAATAAGGAGTTATAGAAAGCGGATGAGTATGACGAGTGCACCGCGATGCAAGTGGAGATAAGTACGGTGCTGGGTCGAGCCCGAGCTTCCAATTAAACAAGGAATACAAAAACTTTAAACGCTGATCTTTGCGCCGTGACTGTAAAAAAAAAAAACCTGATGAGATTACATAAATGACGTAACGGAAAACTGGTAGCCGTATAAATAAAAAATAAATAAAAGCTTCATTATATTGCAATACACTCGCTAACCCCATCGGACTTGTGTTTTTCTAGGTCTCCTCCTCAATCGCGCTTACCAGGAGTGAAAACTTGTAACCGCAGCTATAAATTGTAGCAACATTAGGCCAAGGCTTTACGTAACACCACTGGGTCTCACCAACAGATCTTCGATTCATCTCAATACGCACACTACGAAACGAAATCTTACCAACTAGCTTCCGTAACAGCCTTAAAGGAGCACTGACACAAAAATTTTGCACCTTGTTTTTTTTTTTTTTTTTTGTTGCAATAGGTAGCTTACGACCCACTTATCACGGCTGGAAACCTCGTTTGCGCGAGTGCGCGACGGTTAGTTATTTACAGACGTTTTTAGAGCGCCCAGTCGCAGTTTCGGTTTCAAAGAGCACCGAGCTAGTCAGGAGCAGTTCCGGTAGCAAGATAAACGCAGCTGGCCACGTGACCACGCAGAACTGTGACGTAGGCGGCGCGCGCGAGAGCGGGTGCCGCAGGCACGGAGGAAGAAATCGCAGGTAGCGCAAGGGCACAACCAACAACCAGCCAACACAAAATCGTGACGTAGTTTGTTTACATTGCTACCGCGTTGATGTCGGCGTCGCGAGGGGCTCGCATCTCGCTCAGTCGTGCGGCATGCACTTTGAAATTGATTTTAAATATGTTCTAGGCTATATTTGCCCTTGATATTTCGTAGGCGTTGTCTATGTCTCCACATACATCTATTTCACTCATTATCTCGCCTTCGAAATTTTGTGTCAGTGCTCCTTTAGTAGCTGTTTGAGACCTCAGCAATTCGGGCTGTCTGCGAGTTCTGAATTTCTTACAAACATTCTTCGCACTTCTCCTCTTCCTCAGCTCGACTTGATCCACTTGAAAGGACGATCATGACATCCATGGAAACTCTGTCTGGTTGGGCGGAAAAATCCACCTAGGGAATGCAAGTTTTGGATGCAACCTGCGCTGATGTCACTACATTCCCGACCGACCGCTTGATTGACAGAACAAAAAAACTGAAGGACACTTTGTACATTCCAAAGTGTGTTCGGCGAAAACGTGTGGCCATTCCACTGATTATGCCATGTCTTTTTTCTTTTACACTCTCAGTGGGATAAGACACAAACCGAATGGGTGCGTGTTTTCTTCTTTAATTTTTTACCGGGAATCGCAGTGAGACGCGAGACTCATCTTCCTCCGTTCGCATGCGTTAGTATTTTCTCGCGCTTTGTGCATCGTGCAAACGCCATCCGCGTTCCAGCTCTTAAATTGACGGACCCTTTGTAAATTGGAAAGTGTATTCCGTGAACGCCTGGGTCCATTGAGACGGCGTCGGTCAGAATGATTCAAACTCTGGGCACAGCGACGCTACGCAAACAAAGCGCGAGCGCTATAGAGTCCGACGCGACCGGCGTCCGTCTGCGCATCCCGGCGGCCACCTGGCTCCGTGCCAGAGCTTGGATGGACGGACGGACATGGACGGATGGACGAACGGACGGACGGACAGACAGACGGATGGATGGACGGACGGACGGACTGACGAACAGACAGACAGACGGACGGACAGACGGACGGACGGACAGACGGACGGACGGACGCCGGACGGAGGTCGGACGGACACCGGACGGACGTGAGCATGAGACATTAAAGGATTTCGCCTTAAAGATTACACCATCTCCCGCTAAAGGGAACCATGTGTAGATGCGAAGCAGCGGGCGCTAACGCTTACACTGGCGGCGGCGTTGACGCTGGCGCTCATAGCAGCGTTGCACAGGAGAGAAACCTGGGAGGCGCAAAGCACGCAGTGATGGACCGGTGTTTCCTACTGGAACATCCCAATCGCTGCTGACGGACGGACGGACGCCGGACGGACACCGGACGGACGTGAGCATGAGACATTAAAGGCTTTCGCCTTAAAATTGGCCGCGTATCTACGTGCTTCGCTGCAAATGTCGCCGAAAGACGATAGTCTTGTGCCGGCCGTACTACTATGTTTTGCCTTGCCTCAGACAGCGCCTACTCTACGTTGAATTGGCTGCATCTGGCTGGCATTGATAAAACACTAGGGTCTTTAGAATTGCGTATCTATGTATTTTCTAATAAAAGAACACACGACCTGGCACTAACATATTAATGTTGCGCCTCAGGTATGCGTAGTATTTCCTTTTTGATCGAATATGTTCACAAGTATGAAGGCAAACACCAGTTCAAGATGGCTGGGCGTTCAGAAAGTGGTTAAACTTTGGCCGAGTAGCTGAATCGGGTTACGGACAGACAGACAGAAAGCAAAAAAATTTTTTGCGTTCAAGTACCCCAAGAAAGACTATCGTCTTTAAAATCAAGAAGGGGGGTAGATCCTTCTACGCTCAAACCTATGAAGGCGCTATTGGCTGCGAGATCGAGCGGAGTCACCGCCTGGCGGCTACTCGCTGAAGCGCGCCTAGTGTGAATTGCTCCTTGCGTCGCCTGCTAGCCACGTCGTGTTTGCATATGCGCGCACACCATGCATGACAAAGAACGGTTTGTTGCGTAACGTTAGCGCAAGGTTAATTGCTTTTACCTACGATTAACACGATGTACAGAAGCATTTGCGCTGCTCGGCTGCATATACATTGTAATAAGATCGGTGAGTGCAACTTTCTCGAGTGGTGTGTACTGTCGTCGTCGTACCCTGCGATCGCCAGAATCATTTCAAAGTGTGTGCCGCTTTCTGGTTCAAGCTCATCGTAAAGTGTACTTAATTGGCATCGTCCCAAACATGAGGAGTATACAGGGTGCCCCAACTATCACGCAGCACGATTTAAAAAAAGAGTAACGGCGTTACGCGAAGCAGACTAGTGCATATTGTTCCCAGCATACTGTAGTAGCCGCCACTAATTTTTTTCGCTTATGAGAATTAATGAATTAGTAATAATTAAATTCTTAACTACGAGAACACTCACCCGAGTATCAAAATGTCAATGAGGCAGATGTGGGCGTGTTGAAATGATAGCTTTCTGTGCTACTTTCCACAACGTACTAATTACGTGCTCATTTTTTCCCCGTTAATAAAGAAAGCCAGCGAAATATGAAAAATGGCGCGTGGTTACACTGTTGCGTGCATTAGGGAGCCTACATGACCGGCCGTTTTAAGGTGATGTCAGCCTTTGACCCACTACATGC
Source organism: Rhipicephalus appendiculatus (assembly GCA_030522465.1). Lineage (NCBI taxonomy): Eukaryota > Metazoa > Arthropoda > Arachnida > Ixodida > Ixodidae > Rhipicephalus > Rhipicephalus appendiculatus. The sequence continues at coordinate 47,528 of JALIZH010012544.1, forward strand.
CGCCAATGCGCCGCCGCCCGCCAAAACACAATGTTGCCAGACAGCGGCGCCGCGCTATCGTGCCATCTTGGTGCCCGCACTGCGTCTACGCCCGGCTCCGTTTAATCATCGACAATACGCGTAGTGCGCCGGCTATAGAGGCGCCACTGAAAGCCACCTAGCGGGCGCCGGCGACAGTACACTCGGGGAGCGGAGCAGAAGACGGCGCATTGCATAGCGTTGCTGCAGGGAATGGCTGAAGTACGCGGCTGCGATTTTCCATACGTGCGGGTGCCTGACAGCTACTTCTGCGGTGACAGCTGCAGGAAAGGCGCGGGCCTCTACAAAAGTGTCCACGTGCAGGAAGTGAACAGGAATTTGGGACAATACAGTGCGTATATAGACGTACCAGGTGCGTCCCGCAGACCAGCGTGACAAAGTCCAGCTATGAAGTGGAGCTCGTGGTATTAAAGCTTGTTGTTGGGCTAGTTGGTGACTCGTCATATTGAAAGTAAAATTTAGAGTAAGCTTCTAATAACAGACGTGCTGATGATTTCACGCTCCTTCCGAGAACCTGCGTATCTGTAAACCATGGTTCACATCCACATGCGGCAGCATGTGCCAAAAGGTGCGCGTACTTTTATCCTCGTTTATCTTAACTTTTAGCGCATGCTCCCTAAGCCGGTCATTTAAGTATCTCTCGGTTTGCCCGACGTACACTTTTCCGCGAGATACTGGAATGGAGTATACAACCCCCGTGGAGCACTTAACGAAGGCCTTCTCATGTTTTTTTCTGGCAACCGCTTCTCTTGCCATTGCAAATGCGCGGGCACAAATTGCCAAGTTTTTCTGGCGCCGAAAAGACCAGCGGCACACCATGTCTTCCAGCCACCTTCTTAAGGTTGTGGGAGAGCTTATGCAAGTACGGCATCACTTGAGGCTTGGAACCCGATGGATCCCAAGCAGCTCCATCCCTTTGTGTTCCACGCTTCAGCTTCTACATAAGTGACTCGGCGAGCGTGTGAAATCATCGGAACGTCTGTCACTAGAAGCTTATTTTATTGAAAAAAAACAGGGATCGTTGTGTTAGCGAGCCGTCCGTGATGTTGTATCAAAAGGAAATATCTTTTCTCGAGCCAAGGTGTTAGTGCTCCTAGCGGCTTTAGGCTATCTCTTTCTTTTTCGTAACTTTGTTGGGTGGTGACTGGTTCTTGTATTGCTTGGTGAATCTTAATTTGCACAAGCGCAATATTGTTGATCTTTTTTTTGCGCATCTTCCTGTGCGTATAAAAGAAGGTCAGTCACGCACAATAAACAGTTGGTAGCGAGCGCTGTGTGTGGTGTGTGTATCCTGAGTGAAAGCGTGTGTGAGTGTTTCGAGGGTTTTCCAAGTTGCGCTAAATTTTACTTTCAAAAGCTCGTGATAAGTAGCCGGTTTGTTTTGTTCACTGATGCGACGCCTCGTTCAGTTCTCGTTCTTCAAATTCAACCTTTGTTGCAATGTTGTTTCTGTACGTATTATTAATAAATACACATCGTATGGGAGGACTGATATTTAAATGTTCCGAACTCACACGGCGAGCGGCACATGTAGCGATCTTGCGACCGCTGATTACACGTGTCATTGCCGAACAAGTGCCACCAAGAAAATCAGTTGTGGCATTAATATTGCAGATGGAATCCCCTGGTAAGGAAATCGCCAAACGTACGGGTACATAAGCTGAGAGCCAGCGCCGCACCACCGATTCCATCCCACTACGTCCGTCGATCTGCGCTACCCGCTGCTGTTTTAGCAACTTGAAATCCTCTCGCTAACCTGCTTCAAACTGCACAGAGCTGTAGTGTGAGTACGTTAGCGCTTTAGTGTTACAGAAAGAATCCACACGATGTATTTATAAGCGGAGAAGTGCCGACCACGTTAGACAGACACGTCAGCAAGGCCTCGCGGGGAATGAGTAAAACCGCGTTGCGGGCGAGATTTTGTAGGTGTTTGAGCATCCCACCACACAGCAATTGTTTTTTTATATATCTTGAAGCTCCGGCCACCACACACATGCGTCGAACACTGCTTATTTCACTCCGAAAACGTGAACGACGAGGAGACACACGAACAACGACGTACAAACCTATACGGCGGACGTCTGCTCACTGCCCCGAGAGTAACGAGCAAGTTCGCCACCACTGGCGCTTCGGTCGGCGTGCACTAGGCGTATACGGCGCCGAACGTAGCGATAGCGTGTTAAACGCTGCCGGTGAAGCCTGAGAATGCCTGATTGCAGCGTACGGCTGTGCACTAACCACAACAGAAAGGGCTTGCGAATGTTCCGCTTCCAGCGAGCTCGGGCCGACGGCTACTCTGGCTCGCTCAAATAAATCGAGACGGCTGGGAGCCCATCAGTGCGTCTCGTATTTGCTCTGTGAGTACTGCGCATTTCGTTCACTGTTTTTTGCTGCAGGACATGTTATATGTGTTTCACGGTGTTCGCGAATGCATAGATAACCGAAGTTGTCGTTGCTGCGTTCACGCATTGCGAGTAGGCAGCCTACATACGGGACGCGTCCGCGCGTCCACACGGAGACGCGCTCGCTGGTCGTGAGCTGTTGCCTCCCTTGCGTGAGCTCGCGTCAGTGTCGCTGTGTCGCTCAGCGTTACGTCGCAAGTGCTCAGGGGAGCGGCGGTTGGGACCAAAATGGCGGTGCACAGAAAACTACGCTAGATTTGGCGGAAGCTGGCAACAGCGTGCCCCATTACCCGCTGGTTTTGGCTGAGTTTCTTGAAGGCACTTTTTGAAGATGTCTCCACCCTAAAACGGCCGGTCATCTAGGCTCCCTAGCGTGCATCAGGACGCAGCGACCTCAAACAGGCTCGCTGAGAGGTAGCCAGTGTCAACGAAAAAAAACGCAGAAAGAAAAAAGAATATGAATCGCGCTACCTGCCACTTCCCGTCCGAAGAAACGCGCCGCTTTGATGTTACACAGTTAGGGTGTAATCAGAACAGTGCGCCGGCGGCGTTACGAACGAGAACAGTTGGCCGTGAGATATGGATAACGATAGTGACGTAGAATTGAGCGGAAGCAATCCCTGCAAAACTGCGACGAGTGTTCTTGGCGCCCGACCTGAACCCTTGCCAATGTGCGGAACGCTGCCTCTGGCAACGAAAAAGAGGCAAAGCGGGTGGTTGCAGTAAACTCATTTTAGGGCGCTGCTTTCTTTTGCGGGTGGGAGCGCAGTCAGGTATTATTTTTCATATTTCGCGGGCTTTCTTTATCAACAAGAAAAAATGTGCACGCAAGTACTACGTTGTTGAAAATAGCACAGACAGATGCCATTTCAACATACCCGCATCTGCCTCATTGACATGTTGATAATTAGGTGAGAATTTTTGGAGTTACGATTATAATTATGACTAATTAATTAATTCTCATTGTCGAAAACAGTAGTGTAAGCTACTACAGCATGCTATGTACTAGGTCTGCTTCGCGTAACGCTGTTCCTCTTTTTTAAAATCGTGCTGCGTGTTAGGTGGGACACCCTGTATAGTGTGTGAATACAGCGTTTTAGCGACTCGGTGGTATGCCAAAACGAGGCTCTGTGCCGTGCACTTTCGCGTTGTTAGGTGTTGTGGGAGAGCACGCGCTGCCATGCTTCGTCTTCCTTCACGGTAGCGCGGCCAGTCTGGCAGCGATGACAAACTGGCCCCTCGGGAGAGAAACTGTAGCCTCTTTCGGAGGGCCATTGACCCCGCAGCTAGAGTTACTGTATATGCTACCTTTAGGTAGCAGAGTTGCGCATAACTTTTCCTTGCGCCGCTCGCGCCGCTATTCGTCGAGTGCCATCACGTGGCGCAAAATGACGTCAAATATTCAAATTCGCGCGGCGAAGCCAACTTGACGTGCCCGACGGCGCGGCGCCCGCGCGTCCTCTGCCCGCGCCGACTAGTTTCCGTCAGTTCCATCGTGATTGCCATTAGCGGTCGTCGAGCGTTTCAGCGTGCGTGCGTTCGTCGAGTGTGTGCTTTGTTTATGGGCTCCATACCTTATCGAAGTGTTCGAAAGTACGTCGTATTGACAGTTGTGCGCTACACATGACTGGGTGTAGTGCAACTAACTGCACAAACCGCACAGGAAATGGGAATGCGTGGTTCACGTGGGCATTTGAAATGAGTTTGAAGCTACTTTTCTGCGCCACTTTTTCGAACAGTGAAGCAGTGGTGAATGATGGTTAATGACAAATGACACTTTGTCAGTGGTCGCCAGCGTAACCGCACGCGCAATATTTTGTCGACGGCCGCTGATCAGCGGCCGTCGGCGGCCAAAATCAGCGGCGGCCAAAATGCATTCTTATTGTCGACCATACGTGCGTGAAGTTTCCTTCAAACGCCCTTCAAGACAAATATTTATCGCCTTACGTCCAGGGGAGAAAAGCTCGTGTGCATGCTGAAAGTAATCGCGCCGCTTTTCGTTGCAAAGTACTGCTCAGAAAAGCGAACTTTTGAGCTGTTCGATCGTAGCATGCATATGAAAGCTGTGATGGTGGAATCAGCCCCCCGCTTTAAAATTCTCTGTGGACGCGATGCCTAAGATTCACTTATGACAGCTATAAACTAACCTTTCAATCTCTTAATTCATATTTCATTGACTCCGTCACCTTTAGTACACTTCATGCGCTTAGATTCACTTTAATTCTCACTTCATTCACATTTGGTTGTGCGTATGAGCCACTGCTCCACGCCCTACATTGCACGCCGGGATCAGCCGAACGCTGCAAAACTTGTTCTTCGCGTCGTTTTGTTCGCGGACGCGATCCGTTAGAACCTGTAGCAATATACAGCTTCGCTGTAAACGTGGGACCTTGCTCAGCGCGTGCGAATAATTCTGCGGCAAGTCGCCCGCGCCGGAAAATCGCGCCGTATTTGTCTCCTGCGCGCGCGGCGAGCGGCTTCACTGCACAGCCGTTGAACATAATGGCGGACCTATGAGCAACTCTGCTACCTAAAGGTAGCATATACAGTAACTCTACCAGCATTCAGCGCGCGCCGTTCCCCACTTCCCGGCTCGCGGCAAAGGGTACTCTTCCTCGGCGAGGGAAAACAACCCTCGCTGGGGAGAGGGAAACCGGAGGTGGAAGAAAACCAACGAGCAGACGGGGAGACCCTTTCTTTCGTGCCAGCCACTGACCACGGACGCTTCACCTCTGAGACCCCTGCGAGCCACGGCCATCGACTAAGGAGTAAGCCTTACCCTTTGTTCTCTTCATAGAGCGGACTATCCCTATAAGCGACATTTTACGCGTTATTGCTAACGTAGCCATAAAGTGTTGTTTTGTTGACCTCGCCTGTTGCCTTATTCGCCCGACCCCGTCGTAGCTGCGATGACTCGAGCTACAGGAAGGGGCCGTTGATACGCGCACGGTGCGACTGTGTGCGGCTGGAACCATAGCTAGGCTTCTGTGCCAGCCGTGCAGAGAGCGGACCCCTTCAGTGTATAACTACGGCACTGTAGTTTATCGGTTATGCGATGAGCTTTACTTGTCCTTAAGATGCCCTTTCATTGTACGGTCGTGGTCGCACTACAGAGAAATACTGCTATCAACTAATGTCTGACAGTTCGGTACTCAGTGTCCCCTAAAAAAACAGAAAATGACATGAGACGGAAGTGACAAAACGGAGTTGTCGTGTGGAGCTTTAACATTGGGCGACATTTATGCAGAAGCACCCGCGTGCTTAGATTTAGCAACGCTTTAAAGAACCCAGATGTTTAAAAAATTGAAGGACACTTTGTACATTCCAAAGTGTGTACGGCGAAAGCGTGTGGCCATTCGACTGACGATACCATGTCTTTTTTTTCTTTTTACAATCTCAGTGGGATAACACACAAACCGAATGTGTGCGTGTTTTCTTGATTAATTCTTTACCGCGAATCGCACTGAGACGCGAGACTAATCTTCCTCCGTTCGCATGCGTTTGTATTTTCTCGCGCTTTGCGCATCGTACAAATGCCACCCGCGTTCCAGCGCTTAAATTGACGGACCCTTTGTAAATTCCAAAGTGTGTTCCGCGAACGCCTGTGTCCATTGGGACGGCGTCGGTCAGAATGATTCCAAACGCTGGGCACAGCGACGCTACGCAAGCAAAGCGCGAGCACTGTAGAGTCCGACGCGACCGGCGTCCGTTTGCGCATCCCGGCGGCCACCTGGCTCCGTGCCAGGGGCTCGGACGGACGGGCGGACGGACACGGACGGATGGATGGACGGACGGACGGACGGACGCACGCCAGACGGACGTGAGCCTGAGACATTAAAGGCTTTCGCCTTAAAATTAATTGAGATGGAGGGCTTTACATTTATGTCGTACAATTTCATGGAAAACCTCACCTTTTTTTTTTCTTTGTGTTATCCTGTGCGTTGGTGTGGCATTGTTATAGATTCATGGATAGATAGATAGATAGATAGATAGATAGATAGATAGATAGATAGATAGATAGATAGATAGATAGATAGATAGATAGATAGATAGATAGATAGATAGATAGATAGATAGATAGATAGATAGATAGATAGATAGATAGATAGATAGATAGATAGATAGATAGATAGATAGATAGATAGATAGATAGATAGATAACTTTATTGAGCACCGAGGGAGGAGAGCCGGGTTTTACCCCGACCCCCCTGCGGGCCGCTCCCACGTTGGAACAGGCAGGAAGTACCTGCCCGCGGCATCATGGGCCCCTTGGATTGCCCGAAGCTGACGGTGACGATCCGTGCTTTTGATGGCGGAATAAAAGTCCTGTCTCGGGAGGATTTGCGCCTTGAGTTCCTTGGGTATGTGGGGGCAGTCCCACATCATGTGCTCAAATGTGCACACACACCCACAGTCCGGGCAGTTAGGAGATATATCCATATAAATTGAAACGGTATCTGGGCAGGGGTAAACCCCTGTCTGTAGAAGTCTGAGCGTGATTTCTTGTCCTCTGGTAAGATGCGAATGGGGTGGAGGAAAGACCCTACGACTCAAGTGATAGTGCGAAGTGACTTCATTGTACGTAGCGAGGACGTCCCGCGACCCTCGATCAGCCGCACCCCCATCCAGAGGATCGGCCCCGGGCGGGGCGGAGCGGTCCAACTAGCCAGGGCCGTGAAGCCCCCGCGCGGAAGGCTAGTCCTCGCGCCCGGGCGTGGGCCAATTCGTTGGAGTTGGTGATGCCGCCGACCGTGGAGCCCATATGGGCCGGGAACCAAATGATCTCGTGTGGAGTAATGGTCCTACCTCTGAGAATCCTAGCAATAAGCGGGGAGACCCTGCCACAGGCAAAGGCTCTAACCGCCGAACGTTAGTCAGAATAAATTTGACGACGTGAGGAGTCCAAAAGCCCTAGTGCGATGGATACCTGTTCAGCTATTCCCGGGGAGGTTGCCTCGACAGAACATGCCGACATTAGTGTACCTTGCTCAGAGACCGCAACGGCCACATAACGATTCCCATCCGCACGCGCAGCGTCCGTGAAGGTCGACGATCCCGACTTTGAGTGTACCTGTTCCAAAATTTTCTTGGCTGTAGCCCGTCTCCTTCCGATGTTAAATTGTGGGTGCATATTCCTAGGAATAGGGGTAACCACGAGTACCTGTCTAACGGCGGAGCCAAGCGAGATCATCCGCTCCTCCTGCAATATGGTAGAAATTCCGGCACGCCGCAAAATCTCCCGTCCCGCCCGGGTGACCGAGAGGCGAGAGATCTGCGCCGTGCGTTGAGCCTCTATAATTTCATCCAGCGTATTGTGTAGTCCTAATGCTAAAAGCCCCTGAGTGCTAGTTCGGATTGGAAGGCCAAGTGCCCTTTTAACTGTTTTACGGATCAGTACATTGAGCTTGTTCCTTTCTGCAGCAAGCCACTTATGCATAGACGCAACGTAATGAACATGACTCAGGAAGAAGGCATGAAAGAGGCGAAGAAGGTTGTCCTCCTTCATGCCTCCTATCCTGTTAGATACTCTGATAATGAGGCGAAGCGTAGCCGCTGTATGTTGCTCTATAATCTACGTAGAGTTTCCGTGTTATAGCCATTCGCTGAGACGAGCATAACTAATATTCTGATGCAGCTAACCTTGGGAATTTATAGAATCATGGAAGGTATCGGACATTATTCGTTTGAAAAAAGAAAACACACTTGTCCCATAAAATAACCGGACCTTCGTTGCATCACTGTCTTATAATCAATCGATGACAGCTCATTGCTTAGCCTTTTTATACAGTTACTGGAGCAAGAACAAATGCGTACGTGTTAAACGTCTCCGTAGCGCTAAACCGATGTCAGTCACGTTGCTTTCCCGACTAAACTTTTCAACTGTCCTACATTTCGCGGAGAAGTGAATAAGGTAAAGAACTGCGTATGCGTCTTCGTGCGAACAGTGTTATTGAACTCATAAAACAGTCATACGGGCTTTCTTTTTCTAGTATTCAGATGAGCAAGATGTTAAGTAGTTCAGTCGCTCTGCAGCAGTGCGTAGTAGGCGGTACAGAATCTAAGCACGTACACATAAAACGACAAAAATACGTCATATATTGTGAAAGCGTTGACTGTTACCCAGCGCTTCTCTAACTAGTAATAGTAACATTGGATCGGCTTCGTGCATCGATTCATCAAGAGGAGCCTAGATATAACCAGTAAGCTGCTGTCAACGCATTTTATTCGCCAATAATCGGCTCACACCGCTCACAGAGAAGCGCAGCTGTGTGAATTTGTATGCGCGCCGCCAACCGCCTATCCACACTAACGCGGCGACGGTGATGCCACCTATAGCCAAGGGCGTCCGCAGAACTTTTTGCAGAGGCTTGCATCCGCAAGGATAGGGGGAGAGGCAATGTGGCTTTTTTTTCACTGCTATGACATGACAGCCAAGATTAGTTGACATTGTGTAACGTGCGAAATCGAATGGCAATCCTGAAGGTCAGGACCTGAGTGCGCTAATGAAGCTGTGCAGCTGATTGCTACGGCATAGAAAAATAGTATCTGAAATTCCAAGGGTGGGCAGCCACTCCCCCTTGCACCCCCCTCCTGGCGCCCATTCCCATAGCCTGATCTCGGGCGTAGGGGACTCATCCTAACCATCTTAATAATCAGCCTGAGGCGGCCTCGACAGTACCAGGAGTTTTCATGCGTCTCCTCGTTTGTCCAACGTCTGATTTATGTTATCGCAAATCAGTTCTGCGCATTGCCCGAGGTGGCGAAAGCTTTAATGAAGCGAAATCGACAACCAACCGTTCGTAGCACGAAGCTACAGGAAAGTGTATACGGATTTCTGAAAGGTAGGGCTTCAGAGTTGCCGAAAAAAAAATTAAGGCAGCTTCACCCCATAGTGGTGCCAATCCTGAAGGAAGTGCGGAGCTGGGCAGCCTTCTTTGTTTCTCTTCGGCTTTCTTTTTTCTTTTCTCCTCTGTTTCTTTCTTTTTCTCAATTTCGGTTTTTTTTTCCCTGTCTTTTTTTATTCTCTCTATTTCTATTTATCTATTTCTTTACCTTTCTTGCTCTTTCTATTTTTTCTTCCTATTTTTTCCCTTCCTATTTTTTTTACCTTTCTATATCTTTCTGTTTCGCGTTCGCTTCTTTCTTTTTTCTATTTTTATACGTCGTTTTGCCTGCGTTACGTCAAGCCCACTAGTTGTTCTGTGTTCTTTTTTTGCTGATGATGATGTGATCATCATCAAGGGGCTCGAAGAACAAGAGGAACAAGACTTCTCCTTAGATTGTAGAGCGCTTTTTTGCGTGCTGGTCACTTCGGAAGGTGTCGATCTTGTTGACGAAACCAGAGCGCGTCGGTATATTCTTTTCTTCGTTCATCATGTAACTGATGAATTCGATTAAGATTAGTCCTATATTGTTCCCGGCATTGTCAGGGCTCCCTCGTTGCCTGAATAGCGCACGAAGCATTGGGAAGTCATCGTAGAACGAAGATAAACAATCAGCAACTCGCAACCTGGGACTGGTTTCGTTATCGTGCCGAACAGGACATGGCAGATGGAGCTTACGGGATCATCGACAGATGGCGCTGTACATTTTTAATAGAGTGTTGGTGGCAGAAAAGTAGAGATAAAGGACAAAAATGAAGAATGGGGAAAAATAAGGTCATTCTGCCTTAAGAGGCAGAGAGATGGACCGTGAATTTATAATTTTCTTTGCTGTAATAACATAGATTTAATCAATGTAGATAAGGCATTAGGCCAACATAAAAAGAAAGTTTTTTTTTTCGAGCCTGGTGGCAGCCATGTCACCGCCTTGTTATAAAGGGGAAGCTCATAGCATACATCCATCCATCCATGCCCTATTGCTTACAGCATAGGTATGGAATAGAAAACTCTTTGGAGCAATGGGAGGCACTCCTCGCTAGCTCGGACCAGGAGGTGCAACTAGCGCTTCTGGACCACGTCCGGCTAGAGGCCAGAGGCAGTGGAGCCTTGGACGTGGGACCTCCACCATCTAGCTCCTAAACCCCTTCCCTTTTCCTCGATAAATGTTTTTCTTCTTCTTCTTCTTTTGAGAAATCCGTGTAGATGTTCTAGTGGCTTCATGCCACGGCCGGCTGGGGGATAAGCTCCCCTTCTTAAACCTTTCGCCACCCTGTGGGATTTCGCAGAACTTATTTGCAACCATATTAATCAGACGTTTGACAGGAAAGCTCGTAGCACTTTCAAGGCCTCCTCCGCTTTGTTATTAAACGGTTGAGGAGGTGTTCCATAGAGCCCTCCTCCGATTGAGCGTAGAGGATTTTACCCTTCCTTTTGATGATTCTTCTATTGCTCAAGCGCACTGGTCGGCAAAAAAGTTGGAGCTCACTCAGACTCATTCAACAAATATATATTTGCTCTGAGGGCTCACTAGGACTCAGATTCACCAAAGTTTTCCTCAACCTTATTCACTCGAACTCAGACTCACTAAACGTTTTCTCAACAGGACTCACTCGGACTCAGGCTCACGGCTTGACTTCGGTCTGAGTGAGTCGACTCGTGAGTCCGTGAGCGTAAAACTAGCTTTTTTCGATCTTGGTGTTGACGATCTTCAATAACAATATGAACGGTGCTCTACGATACGCCTTTTTGATTTCATGCTTTGAAATACGAGTTATCAGTAATCCAGCAATTTAGTAAGGACCTTTTTATGAAATACCGGACTCACACGAGATATTTTGATGAAGCACTTTCCGTGAATGAGATTGCGGGGGGAGGTCACGGCACCCGTCCCAATTCACGTCTCTGACCAATAAATATTGAGGAGGCGCATGAACGTGAGAGCGTTGAGATATGTATGAATAGACTTGAGCATATGCCTAAGCCGATATCAGGCCGATGGTAACGCTGAAAATGAGTAGATAGGACCATAGGTCGGGAATAAAAGGTGGAGCTCACTCAGACTCACTCAAGAAATATATTTTGCGCTTAAGTGTCACTCGTACTCAGGCTCATCAATATTTTCCTAAGCCGGACTCACTCGGACTCAGACTTCACCAAAAATGTTTTCACCCGAACTCACTCGGACTCAATCTCACCACTCAGACTCAAGACTCACAGGCCGATCTGTGGATCTGAGTGTGGGTGAGTCTGAGTGAGTTGACTCATGAGTGAGTTTGCTGACCTATGCTCAAGCGGTCGGTCGGAAATGTAGTACTATCAGTGCAGGTTGTCTCCAAAAGTTGTATTCGTGGGTGGCTTTCGCAGCAGGACCAGACAGAGTTTCCATGGATGGCATGCCCGGCCGTTCAAGTGGATCAAGTAGCGCTTAGGAAGATGTCAAGTGCGAAGAATGTTTATAAGAAATGCAGAACTCGCAGACAGCACGCATTTTTGAGGTCTCAAAGAGCTTTTGAGGCTTCTACGTGGGCTGTTTGGTACGATTTCATTTCGTTATGTTCCTATTGAGATGACTCAAAGATATGTTGGTGAAACCCATTGGTGTTACGTAAGGTCTCGGCATGATGTCGCTAGAGCGTAGAGCTGCGGTGAAAAGTTCGCAGTCCCGGTAAACACAGGAGATTGAGGAGAAAACCCAGAGAAAGATAAATCCGATGGCGTTAGGGAGTTTGTCGCGATGTAAGGAATCTAACTCCCCCTCCTGTTGATGGACGATGCTCATTGTACTCGGCCGCAAGAGAGTCCCTGTAACTGGAACTGAACGTTCTTGCCCCACAACCGCAGCGTAGTGCTCTTGTGTTGTCTTCAATCAGCGATGAAAGCTTTTTATTTGTGTTCTCGCTAATCCATGAGGCATTCTACCGTAGGCGTCTAATATCGTCCTACACCTGCAAGAATTAAATCCGCCGTTCGAGTTGTTTTTGTCTGTCAGTGCACAACTGTTCGCACCATGTCAAGGCGAAAGCCTTAGACGCCTTATCAAACGCGAAAATCAACCGTCGCCGTCGGCGCCGTCAACGCGACTGACACGAAAGATCATCACGTTATCACATAGCCATTTTACGTCGTTATCATAAGGCGTCATCAGGATGGCACATATCACCGAAAGTCGCGCCGCCATGACGACGTCAATGTGACGTCATTATACAACATCGTCACCTGGTTAGACGTGGACCGATCACGGAGGCTATGCAAAACCCGGTGAGGTGCATAAAACTTACAATGCCTCCGAACCTGTCGGCGGTGCAAAATTAGGTTACGTGCAGAAACTTTCGGAGAGTGGTTGAGACAGGTCAATAGATAGACTGAACGAAAAAAAATTTTGCTACTTGCACTAGTGGCGCAAGACTGGAAACATAAGCGGAGCTAGCGTTTTACTTAGCAAAGTTTTGCCAGTAATGCCAAGCTTCTGATCGAGGTGCTAAGTTTTTGCTAGCAGTACTAAGTATGACTACAGAAGGGCGTCTTGCTGGGCGAGTTGGTAATACGACATCATAAATGTAGCGCAAAAAAACACGGACACAGAAAAGGAGCACACATACACAGCGCTGACTATCAACTGAAATATATTGAGGAACATACACACATATATGCTCAAGGAACTAGACACGTGATGAAAAAAAAGAATAAAAATAAAAAATAAAATAAATAAAAGAAGTGTTTAGTGACTAGCGATCAGGTGATCTACTTCGATAGGGTGCAACACTATCGATGGCCTTGCGACATATGCATCCCCACATCTGTAGATAAAGAACGCTTCTTCAATTTCTCGCTCCATCTTTTCGTTAAATCTTGCGAGCACACTTGCTTCCGTCAGCCTATAGGCGCGCAGCCGCAGTCCCTGCAATGTAGCGAAAGGTTCGAGCATGGTGGTGCACTCAAAGAGGCCCTATGGTCAAATAATCTATTATTTAAGCAGCGCTCTGTCTGCCCGACGTCGCTCTTCCCACAGGACAAAGGTATGTTGTGGACCACTCTCTTACCACAGTCAACTAACTTCTCTCGATGCTTGATGTCGCACCTGTGGTTCTCCCGACCTTGCCTCTGCAACATGTCTAGCCTCGTCTGTGACTAGACGTGGCTAGACATGTCACGTGACTACACGTTGCGTGATGTTGTGACTATATTCACGTGACCAGCTGTTACGGGATTAATTTATGGCGGGAACATTTCGCGTGACTAGATGTTCCGTGATGTTACGGTATTTTCAGTCGCCTGATTACTTATGCGACGTTAGGAGGTTTTTAGTCACGTGACTAGCTGTTACGTGATGTGAGTTGATTTTAGTCACTTGACCAGTCATTAGGTGATCTTACCTTATCTTTAGTCGGGTGACTAGATTTTACGTGATGTTACGCGAGTTCACTCGCGTGACTAGTTGACGTGATGTTACGTGATGTTTCGTCACTTAACAAACTCGCCCGCCATAGCTTTTTAATCCACGCCGGACAAATCGGCACACGTGTTGTGGGAGCGAAGCAGAAGTTAAAGAAGACGATGCGAGTGCGTACCGGTTCATGATGATGATGATGCCTGTTCGCGCCGCCAGGCGCTACGAAAAGGTTAAAGAGCTCCGCTCTTGAAAGAAAGTCACTTTCGCCTTCGACTCGCCCTAGGTGAATGCATAAAAAACTCAGCAAGTTTTTTTTTTTTTTATGATTATTTATTCTGGTAGTCTCCGGCACGTGCCAAGGATGAACGAGGAGAGGTGGTTGGCCGCTCCGTGAGCGCTGCCTCTCTAGCACGCCTGTAGGGCTCGAGTAGGTAGGTTATCGTAATGTTCCTGATAAAGGTACGTTGTAGGTACAAGCGACGCAATGCATTCTATCGCTTCTGTATGCGCTGTTCGTCCCCCCACCGTTAACTAAGTTACGTGACGAGACGAGGCTTCTTTATGTTTTACGGCGTTTGTACGTGTCTGACTGGTTCGCTCCTTTGAATGCAACAGACAGTTAAGCCAAGTAACGGATAGGGAGCATTATTTCTTGTTTCCTTAACTGTAGCGTAGTAATTGTAACAAATTGAAATGAATTAAAGCGGACGAATGAGCTCCCTTTGTTTTGTAGCTAACGACCGTGCAAGATGGCTTCGCTTGCCTTCAGCTAGCTTCGACGACCGAGTATGACGGATAACTTAGCCTAGTTTTTGAGATCGCTTCCCATTTCGAACGTCCCTAGGCCTGACTGGAAGATCGGTATAAATATATCTGCAGCATAAAAATTTGCGCTTTTGGTGCGTCGTTCATATTTATTTACTTTTATTATTACTAAAAAAAAAGTAGCAATATTGCTGCGCGCGGCGATACAGGCGAGCATTCTCCGTTTGTTTGTTTTTTTTCACTTTTTTTTTACGCATTCACCCTCCGCCAGGGGACGCCACCGTCCCAGCTTAGGTAAAGCCCCTGAAACTTCGTAAAGTAGCGACATATGTGGGGAAATGCGCGCCTCCTCTCTTTTCTCCCTCCTCCGACCTCTCCGAGGCTGACGCCGCGTCGGTATTGGCCTGATTCCGTCACGTGGGACCGCGAGCAGCGTTCGTTTATTTGCAGTCGCTCTCGACTGCCATCTTTGCTCTCAAAGCGCGGACTCGCTGGTGTACAGCGCATCTGTATTACGGATACGCACATGTCCTGCCTTGCGTGTTGGGCTGTGAAATACTGTTTACCCAAAACTGACTTCGTAGTTATTTGCCATGGCAGCTGTTGCGCCTACTGATTCCAGAACAAGTCTAGTGACGGCCAAAAGCACAAAAGCTCTTCATGATACCGTCCGTCAAGCGCAACGAGCTGCGACAAAAGACGTGGTTGCATAGAATCGGAAGTGAGAACTTCAGGCCGACATTTTCGACTCGAATTTGCGAGGTAAGTTGCGAGTCTTTCACTATGAGTATGCGTCGAGGTTCGCGTAATTCGATGCCCGCTCTAACGCCGTAGACATGTCGCAGTTACTTGTGCAGTACGTCACCATCTCTCACTCACGTTTCATTACCGCTTCTGGGGGGGTCTGCTCACCATATTGGTTTGTGCGCTTAGCATGCACGCGGACGGACGATCGACAATGTGATTGCGAAACTTAAGAGATTTAACACTGCTGTTTTGAGTAAACAAAACTGGATGCGAAAACTCACATTAAGATTTGTTCTCTCCGTTAGTTCTTGTTGCGTGCTCGTATGTATATTTCAGATCAAATTGCTTTCTGTGGCTCACTTACGTTGACCGATCAGCCGGGGGGACTTGCGCTGCGAGGGTAGCTATGCAAAGCGTGCATGACCTACCGTGTCGTTGGGTGCGTTCATCGTTTATATGTACCTCACGTATACGAGCCATTTCGCGCGACGGTTTACGTGCTGTTGCGTGTGAAGGTCCGTGAGGGGAGCTCTCGCGAAGGAATCGCTTGTGGTGGCACGCTAGTTCATTCATTGGCTTGCTCGTTCTTTCAGGGATATAGTTTGTATGACAGATACGTCCACAAGGCGCACTTGCGAAATCTGGTTGGTGCGTCGGTTCAAATATATCAACTATAAATGATATCACCTTCTGGCGCATTATCAAGGCCAAATCCCTGGATGCCTCATCAAACACTCAAATGGGCCGTCGGCGACATCGCCTTCCCGCGTCGACAGCGTCAACGCGAGCTGTTGCTTCCACTGACAATCACCGTGAATGCTCTGTGCACATATTGTATACCCTATGCGGCACTACACAGAGATGCCATGGGCCAACGTTACACTCGTTTAGATAATTTTAGGATGAGTTAGACGGCTGGCGCGAATGCTCTCAGCGCGCTGCCTGGCAAGAAGCGCCCTTTCCGTGAAAGGGCGTCTGCTACTCAGGTGCAAGGCAGGTGGCGCCACGTTCGAAAAGAGAGTGCGAAGGAGAGGAGACCGAGGAGAAACGAGAGCGGAGGAGGAGGGTGTCGCTACTTTACGAAGTTTCAGGGGCTTTAAGCTTGCGCCCGTAAACGCTATAGACGTCAGACTCTGCCCAGGCGGCGCTGCGAAAAAACGCCGCCACCAGCGCTCTCATCGCCGCCCTGGCCATAACTGGGTAGTGCAAAGAGAGCCGTCCGCAAGCGAATGTGCATAGGCCACTATAGAACCCCCCTCTTTCGCTCGTGTTGAGGGATGTTTCCTAATAATCAAGGACCTGGAAAGCTTCTTCCGTCAATCCACCCTAGCTTCAGAAAACTAGGAAGCTCATCAAAGTGAACTGCGGCTACAATGCAAAAGATGTTTCAGTTATTTCGGCGTGCTGAACTCGCAAGCGCAAGCGAGCATCGCATGACATCGAGTTCGAGGCACTCCGACGTGCGTTCTGTAACCCCTAATTGCGTTACATTTGGGCCTATACATAATGTCAAAGCGATGAAGTACGTACACGAGGAATGTTTCTTACGATCAGTGGTACAAAGCTCGCTTTATCAGGCACGAATGGTCGCGGCGATTTTCGCCTATGCAGTTGCATTCTCCATCCATCTCTCGTTTCCAGTGTGTCGAACTGTTTTATTACGCATCCTCGATTGTACTTGACGGTTGTCTTCCGTTTGAATATACTGCAAATGGGGATACGTGCGTGTCCACTTTCTCGTTGTACAACGAAAGGCATAACCGTGGCCTCCGAGATAGCTCCGGCAATCGCGGAGACCACGGGCAAGAAAAACCTGGCGGTGGTCACGAAGAACATTTTTCGATTTGCTTGTATGACGCACGTGTTAGCATTTGCTAGTTAAAGCCGGAACTCTGAACCTTTAATGCGTACGTGCGCGATGCTGTGTGATGACGACCAGTTCAGATTATGGGTGGTCGCGGAGTGCGCGATGTTTATCGCGCGCTTCACCAATCTGCATTTAACTGCTGCACGGCGCGCACCGCGGTCTGTGCTGAGCTTCATAGTCAAGGATACCACGGTTCTACGTCAAGGCTACTCGAAACACTAACATGAGACCCACATTATCACACTTTCCATGCGACCGGCCGTGGAGAACACGTGTAATTCGCTTACCCAACACGTTCGCAACGGCCCGTATCCAGAGCTCTCGCCGTTCTGCTTCGTGCAACAGCTACGGAAATCGGTAAAACTGAAGTCATTTACGTCCGTGGCAATTCACAACGCAACAGTAGCGTCGACTGAAGCCTTTCTGGCCTTTCTTCGTAGCGCGCGGAGCTGTTGCGTCTGCTCTTGCTTTCGCCGTCGTTCTGGCACGCACTTCATGGCGGTTCGGTTGAGCTTCCGACTAGCGGAGAGAAATTCGTAGCTCTTTTTCTGAGGGTTCAACGCGCCAACACACCAAATATTTAGGTTAAGCGTTGTTTCCAACTCGCTAGTTGCACCTGGTTGCACAGCAAACTATGCAAGGGAGCCGGACTTTGCACTACCCAATACTGTTCCGACAGGTGGCGCTAAGTGTCTGCAAAACTCCAGAGTCTGACGTCTATCCCGTGAAACTAAAACGCGCTGTGCGCAACGAACGCTTGCGGCACGGTAACGCTATTGGGGAGTTTTCGAATAGCGTACGCAAAACTTGCGGGCGTAGCGTTGCGGGCGTCACTTAACGGGAGCCCGCCAGAGGTGAGCGTACGACGCATGCGCCGCAACGCCCGCAAGCTTTACGTACGCTAGTCGAAAAATCCCTATTCCCTTAACCCCCGCTATTACGCTAACGCTAAACTATGACTGTCTTATGTTATAGTGTGCGTGCGTTCATGCAACGGCGAGCTTGTGCGCATGTGAGCACGATAGACTATATGCGAGTTCAACGGACGCTATACGTGTGTCCTGCCACGCAACGAACTTTAGTGCGTGCGTTGTTTCGTGAGAACGTTTTTACTGCGAAGCTGTATACCTTTTTAACCCCGCAGCGTTTTTCTCTCGGTGGACTAAAAACAAAACGCGAGTCCCCTAAATCACCAACAGACCATGCACTTCGGCAAGCAGTTGCGCGCGCTCCTTGCGTTTTCGCCTCGGACGCTGAGAAAGGGCATTCGGAGAGGTGGACAGACGAGCCGATGGACGCGTTCGCTGTATATTCGTGCACAACTGCATCGCCACAACTAAATTTCGACCTCCGTGTGGTTTAGGGGCGCTTGAACAATTGAAAGCAAAGGTCATATCCTTTCCTTGAAATCAGGAGGAGGAGGAGGAAGAAGAAGGAAAGGCAGGAAGGTCAACCAGACGCGCGTCCGGTTTGCTATCCTACACTGGGGGAAAGGGATTAAGGGATGAAAAGATAGAGAAATAGAAAGAAGGGAACATACAAAAAAGTACACGTGAGCTTAAACTACACTGCTGCGTTCGATAGTAGTGGACGCAGTATTTCAGGCGTATCACGTTCCTCTGTAAGCCGTCCAGTCATAGTGCCTACTGAAGGCTTTCAAGCACTGGACATAGAACATCCAGTACCTGTTGTACGGACTCGGCGTATGGTGACTTCAGCCTGCTGACGAACACGCGAAGTGTGCCTAACAGGGATCGAAGCACTATGAGGATTGACTTGTCTTCTTCTGGCAACTTGTCAGTCGTAGATTCAGGTGTGCCGGTGTGCACAGTGAATCTGCACGTCGCGGCGACTTCGGCAATGGAGGCCAAGCTGTATCAGTTGAGTCCATGCCTTCCACGGTGTTCTGGTTTGTACCGGCCGTAGCCGATCCGCGTGGTTGTGGCTTCGGCAATGTAGGCCAAGTGGAATCCACAGCAACCATGCCTTTCATTTCATTCTGGTTCATACCAGCCGTGCAGAGTCCGGGTGGCAAAGGAGGAGGTGAAGGAGGTCGTCGAATGCGCGCTGCGGATGCAGAGAGTACATCACAAAGCTCAGTATTTGTTTCAACAAAG
>JALIZH010012545.1:0-69828 GCA_030522465.1 Rhipicephalus appendiculatus
AAAGGGAACCGAGTATCATGATGGATTCCGATGCTGTAAAGTATGACTGGGTAGACTATTGCTGCCATTGTCTTGGTCAAGAGGAAGCACCTGGTGCCCTTGACAAGAACATGTCAACTTGTTGAAATGTTCGCTCTGGCAACACTCCCGGCTCAAGAATTTTGTGCCATTGGATATTTTTATTTTAGAGGTCTGTTCAAAGTCCAGAAATTGTGCTGTTGTCTTCACGAAGCATGAAAAAGAATCTTGGAACTTCAGGTTGCTGTTAATGGCACACAGAACGAAGTGTTCTTCCAAGATCTAGCGGTGTTTGGGACGCTGTACCCACTCTTCTGTAGAAAGACAAATTCTTTTCGCTTTATCCGCAGGCGATTTCAAAAAAACATGCTGCGTTCCCGTCCGCACAAGCCGCACTGCACGCCGTGCTTTTGTTAAACGCGGTCATAAAGTTCATAGCAAAGCTTCAGCTCCCATTCGTGTAGAGCTCGAATTAAAGGGCCGCAGAAGTGTTGCTACAGCTTTAAGTATACGCCACACACGCTAAGCAAGGAGGCAGAGCTGGGAGTCGGGACACGCCGTAAGGACACTTAGCTTGGAAACCAGGGTCCGTTGTCGCCGTAGGTATACGTACGTGTGGAGAAAACACGACACGCTTTGCGGAGAAGCCACGATAAGCCCAACGGCAGTTCTTTCTTCCGGGTGTAAGGGGGGTTATCGCACAGCGACGACGCTGTTTACCCCCGACGCTTAGGCAAGCGACGTCCTAAGTTAGACGAATAAGGCGCCTAATGCCCGACGCTTTGCTCGCTGGGCTAAGTCTCCTCCTGAGCCGCGAGCATGATTAAGACTGACGTGTCTGCGGCTTCCACGTGAGCCCGACGCTAGATGCGAGCAGCGTCGGATGCGCGCGTCAACGCCTTCGCAAGAGCGGACGAAGGTCATTTGTTAAAGAAAACAAAGATAAACTTAATCCACTTACTCGCGGGAGTAGGCGCATTTTAAAAATGCTTCCTGTATCCGCCGCGCGTTAGCTTCTAGCTCCTAGCGCATAATGAGAGGCTGTCTTCAATGTTTCGGTTATTCAGCCGCGTATGTTACCCTGGAAAGAAAACGTTTCTGAAAGATTACGCCCATCTCTTCAGACAAGAAACAAGGCAGGAACACTTAGTGTACACTCTGAATCAGGTCCCGCTTAAAGTTCCAGATATAGCCAGGAAACAGGGCATTTTTCATCTGATTTTTTTTCGTCATTTTTCGTCTGAAAAAGAAAGCTAGGTTAATATCTTTCATTCGGCAATATAAATGAATGCCACGATGCTGTTACCCGCCCCGAATAATACGCCCAAGGTAGATCAACATATGCTGATATTAGGAGCCCTTCCCAAATTGGGAAAATGGGACCAAGCGAAGGTTGGCGTGTGCGTGCCTGACCTACTGTTTTTCGTTCATTCTTTCGAACGCATTGCGCGATTCTCCCTCCTCACTATTTCCTTCTCGCGTGACGAGAATTAGACCTTCGACCACGTGCTTATCAGTGTAACACTGCTATGGCTACAGGCAACAAGCACGGTCAGGCGCGAAACGTTCAAATCCAACAATGACTTGTGGCAACGTGAAATGACATAGCAGTGCTTTTGTCTGGGCAAGTTGGTGCGACATTTGCTGGTTTTGTTATATCTGTACGTCGGTTCAGGTTTTGTTAAAAGATAGCATTCTGATTGTTGCTATTACTGGTTGTGCGTGTGACGTCCTCATGGTGGTGACATGTGACACTATAAAAAATTGGCCGCGTATCTGCGTGCTTCGCTGCAAATGTCGTCGAAAGACGATAGTCTTGTGCCGGCCGTACTACTATGTTTTGCCTTGCCTGAGACAGCCTAAAAAACACTAGGGTCTTTAGAATTGCGTACCTATGTATTTTCTAATAAAGAACACACGTCCTGACACTTACATATTAATGTTGCGCCTCAGGAATGCGTAGTATTTGCTTTTTGATTGAATATGTTTACAAATATGAACACGAACACCAGTTCAAGATGGCTGGGCGCTCAGAAAGAAGTTAAACTTTGGCCGAGTAGCTGTAGTGGGTTACGGACAGACAAACAGACAGACAGCCAGACCAAAATTTTTGCGTTTAAGTATCCCAAGAAAGACTATCGTCTTTAAAAGGCACTTTCTTCAAATAAATCTCAGTTGGTAGTTCAGCACTGGTCCTGTCGTACTGTGTCTTTCGTCCCGTCTTTCGTGCTGTTTTATTTTCGCAAGTGAAATGACAAGTGACTTTGATAAAAGATGAGATCGTCATTTCAGGAATGACTTATCGCCGAGAAGCGCGCGATCGAGAGAGCACCAGTTATTGGAAAACGTCGCATACAAATACGCACGTGACCGGCCCACCTCCGAGGACGTCAATTGTGTACACCCGCATTTATGTCCACATGGCCGGTGCCGTGTTTTCCCCGAGCTATGCAGCCGCGGGTGCTGCCAAATGATAAGTGCGCGAATTGTGGAAAATCTGAGACCACTAAGCATGCGTTATTTGAATGCGTTGCTACCAAGGGTGTGTGGCACCTTGTTTGGCGCGCCTTTGGAGTTAGGGCTACATCACTGTCGCAGAGGGAAAATGGCCTGTTTGTCCAATTGGTACTCGCAGTCACAATGTACGTGATCTGGAGACGTCGGTGCCAAGCAGAAGCTCGTCGACAATCACAGAGAGCAGCATTCCCGGTCTTGCACCGAATTTATCAAATTATTTTTGGATACCTAGTCGACGACCTAGATGTAAGTGGTGTTGATGCCTTTTTAAGGCGCTGACACACTCGGTTTTTCGTATTACGTGGGGACAAACTGGAATTTCCCGCAGCGCCACACTGAGTTAAGCAGGGAAACATGTCATCCGACTTGCTATGCTACTCGAACCCCCCTCCCC
Organism: Rhipicephalus appendiculatus; assembly: GCA_030522465.1. NCBI lineage: Eukaryota > Metazoa > Arthropoda > Arachnida > Ixodida > Ixodidae > Rhipicephalus > Rhipicephalus appendiculatus. The sequence goes on from JALIZH010012545.1 coordinate 2,930, forward strand.
CCCCCCCCTTTTTTTTTCTTTTTTTTCTCTCTCTCTCTCTCTTCAGCTCCTTGAGAAGTAGCATGTTTCTTTTTTTATAGTGTCTTAGTACCGCACAGTGTTTTATAGATGTCCGTTTAAAATTATGTCTAGCGTTTGTATAAGTTCTACTGACGCCATTTCGAACTTTTAGTGTATAAGTGCCTCCAGCGTTTGTGTACACTTGTTCAATAAACTTTCCTTTTTCGCCGAAGCCTGTAACTCATTGAAGCTTCGTCATAAGAAAACTGCTAATTTGTAGGGGTGTGCGAAAAGTGAAATTCCATCCCGAATTGAATTCGAATAGTGCCGAATACTGGCCAGAAATCTCGAATATCGAATGCGAAAGATTTCATTGAAAACTGATGAAAAGAAAAAACGAAGGAAATCTGCTCACGTCTCCGAGCACATAATGCGGTGAGTGACTGCTACCGAAAGACTATAAACTGACACACAGAAACACAAGCTGTTCCACGTGACCTGCTCCCAGGCCATGATGTTACGGTGTTTACAGCTCATCTGACAACGTAATGCTGTGCTTCGTCGTCACGAGTGCTTCGGGACCTAAGAACTTCTGGCGTCCGCTCACAGCAGCGTTTTAACTGCGCGCCGCAACAATGGGAGTTACTGATCGAGTTGTCCAACGCGGCAGCGGCGACTTCACAGCGGGAACAAATTTTTGCACTTGAGGTTAATCACCGAGGGTTTCGCGGGCCAAAGTTGGAACGTTTTATGGCGCTAGCAGCATACGCGACCTAACTATGCAAGAATTCCGTGCCTTCGTTTCGGAAGTGAAGTTGTGAAGGACTTGACAGTTATGCACCTCTTTCTTCTTTTTTTTTTTTTTACGTGCGGGACTGAAATAATCTCCTTTAAAATAAAGATGTGTTCGCTTTCGATCCATGATATCGGTGAATGTTTTAACGAAAGGCCTTCTGTAACGACGTTAGCGTTAGTTTTAGCCGCCCGACCCTAACCAAGGTACACCATAGGCCTTTGTCGCGTTTTAGATATTCGTCCTATTGAATTATTCGAAACTTCGAATACTAGTATTCGAAAGCCGAATCGAATTATTCGATTAGGTATTATTCGATTTGAATTCGAAACTCAAATATTCCCACAGCCCTACTAATTTTTGACTAAGTGTTACAAAACTATTCGAAACCAGTCCAACAGATTTGCTTGAACTGTAACCTGCATCTCAATAGTGTCCACTTAGCTGTTTTTATGGATGCAATTTTACAGCATTTTTTTCTGCTCTTGCTATCATACTTTGTAATTTTCCATCACACTTTTTGTTTCCGGCAAATCGTTACAAATTTGCCGGCCAGAAATAACAAATTTCGGCTCACCACGTCCTACAACTTGACGCTTTCTATAAAATGCACCAAATTGATTTTAAATCGGCGCAGGGTCTGCCTCATAAACGTATATCCATGTTTTACGCGTACTTAAACATGTGGCCTATATAATATTTATCGCTAAAGCTTCATCCTGAATGCACATTTACGGGCAATCCCATCATCCATATAACACTCTTTAGTTGAGTTTCATACATGGTTACGATAAGCTGTAACCATTGACCGGGTCGTTTGGTCAACTCCGGGAAGAAATCCTGCATTTACATCTGGGTAGATGGGCCGCATTTAGTTAGAAAAAAAAGATGAACAGTGAGAAAGCAAGCGAGAGGGGATTGCTATATATCGAGCGCGCAACAACTATACGCATGTAATTGACAAGCTTATGCCAGCAGAAAAAAAAACAGCGATCCCGCTTTTATATGACAGGCAATCTCGGGTAAGAGCGGCCAGGTCAGAGCGATATGGCATGGGGGGCCAGAGAAAGTTTGTCAGTTGGGTGCACTGTTCATGAAGGTATAGAATACACAGTGGTCTCACGTGTGTGTATAGCTCTCCAATCTTGAACCCTCCAGATTTATTACCCCTCACATCAATCTGTCCCTTTCGCTTCGTTTATTTTTTGTGCTGGGCAAATTAACTCAAGCTGACCACTCTGCCTGTCTGTAATTAACTCCCTGTAACTCCCTCCTCTTTCATGCAATGTTAAATTGTGGAGTCGTGAAAAAGTATTCAGCCTCAAATTTGAATGTGCCTCTGGGTGCGTCATTCGCATTTCTAGACTCCTTCGGTTAATAAGTTGAAAGCAGCCGCTGGCTCGGTTGACCAACTTTAAAATTACAAGATTCATTTCATGACCCGGTAAGTTAATGCATTCGGATCCTATCGTGTAGCTTTGGTAGCGCTGCACACTACTACCGAAACAGGGCACAGAATCACACAGGAGCCTGGCGATGGTGCAAGAGGAGAGAATGGGAGAAGACCGACATTTTCCTGATTGGACACCGGCAATCCAAGAATTGTGTCCGGAGCGCGCTGCAGCCATTGAAAGAAAGGCCGCTGCCAGGGCAAGCAGCTGCAATGGATTTTTTTAGTATTTTTGTTAAATAAAAACTTCATTCATAACGAAAAGTATCTCAAGAACATAAAGTCATACACACTGTCCAAAGTTCAATGTCTCAAGCGCAGCTGGACTTGTACAGTTTGTTTAATATGAGGCTCCTCCGGGGGTTTTTTTTTTTTTTTTCGTTTCCTTTTTGTCACACGTGCTTCCTTGAAACCCGTTTTCTTAGAAAGAAGAAATGGCAACACACATTTTAAAAGACCAAAGCAAAAAACTAAAGCAAGAACAGATGCACACATAATAACATTCCATACTCAACTTGGTATTCCATAATTCATGCAGTTAAAACAGGAAGAAAAAAAGAGACTTGATGACACACAAAGATAACCGCCTGCTCGCAAGCGCTCTCGCCCTTGTCAACCTCTTCGTCGCTGTGTTTCCTTTCTGTTTCAAGTTGATGACATATGAACAGCTTTCGACTGCTCAGGAAAGCGAAGTCAATGTGATAGATTACGAACCGAAATCACAGGATTTACAGTTAATTGCTGCACCTCACCGATAGCTTGCCCAGATCTGTCGAGCTACACTCAGACTGATGACAATCTTCAATACCATGGACTTTATTTCATCTTGCGAAACTTCCGCAGAACTGCGCGTTTATATGTGTTCGAGTTGCCAAAGCGCTCGTCCTTACACGAAAGATTTGTAGCCTTCTGGTCAGCTCCGACGATAAACTGTCATACTTAAAAAAAAAAACAAAAAAGAAACGTTCGTCCGCGAGATATTTGTACGTGAAAGTATGTTTGTTGCACTACGAAGCTGCTTTTGAGGAAAAGGTTTTTAGTTTCAGTTTTTGTATCTTTCCTGCAGCCGAACTGATCAGGATTTTCTCTCCTTCATGAACCTGCCTCCGTTTCGTATGATTGCACGGAACAAATGTCTCATCCAACTGACCTTTCTGAACGTAGCCTGGATTCGTTTTAAGAATTTGAAAAAAAAAATAGTTCGAACATTAAGAAGGAACCTTCTCATCTGTCCAAGGTATGATGGGAATTGATTGGACTAACGCGTCGCTGAAGGAAAAACGGACATTCAGAGGGAGATGGATCTATGTATAGAATTTCATTTCTGCAGTCAGGGTGCCACTGTAGACACGGTCTGCTCATAGTTGCTTCATAGGATCCTCTCAGGGAGCCTATAAATTAACCATATGTTGGTCGCAAAGCATTCGCACGCAGTTCGATTGCTAAAATCATTGCCTCATCGAGCAAAGCATCGGCTAATGCACGAATCCAACAGCAATGCCAAGGATAAAAATTATTTCCTTGGAAAGGCGTCAACGAGCTATGACGAAATGCAGTGACAGAGCGTTAATTCGTACTTTCCAATCGTGGCTCTGCTGGGTAAACACAGTAACTACGACATTCCGTGAAACACCCAATAACATCAATGCGACAACGTTGCGGATATCTTTGTCATGTACTTTACATTCTAAAAGGTCAAGGGCGAGCGAACACGGACACAAGAAGGAAGTCAGGACACCACGAACGCCTGACTTTCTTCTTGTGTCTGCGATTGCATGCCCTGTTTCTTTTAGAATCAATACGTACCAACTAGCCCAGCGCTCTGTTATTTTAAGTACTTTTTGGTTTTGGGACGCTAAACCCCAAATATGATTGTTATATTTTAAGTACTTTACATGTCTGGCACGAGCATTTCTTCAACAGTGAAATGCTGCTGTTTTAGGGGGGATAGTGAAAGTACCAAACATATATAGCTTACCGCAGTATTACGTTTCAAGGGCAATAAAAAATCACGCCATATCCACGAAGTGAATGATGATGAGTGGGCGAAGCTCGATCGTTTTCATCCATGGGAGAAAGAGAATGTGTGGTCTGGAACGCGCTTATACTTCATGGTCATCAGCGTCATCGTCATCGTTATCACGTGTAGTGGGTACATTTCACTATACTGGAACGCGCTTATACTTCATCGTTATCACGTGTAGTGGGTACATTCCACTATACTTCGTCATCGTCATCTTTATCACGTGGAGTGGGTACATTCCACTACACGTGGCTACCTACCTACTTACCAACTACTACTACAGAGGAGGGAACACCCTAAGGAGCTTCGCCCCTAAAAAAGAAGAAGAAAAGGGAACGCTCATATCTATCACTGCCTGGCCTGTTTTTCAGCACTGGTGAATATTGACTGTAATGGTGAGCTGTCACCCGTATTTAAGTAATATTCCTTCAAATGTAACGTGCCAAAAGCTTTCCGTAGTACCAGAAAGCGGTCGCTATCAAAGCATGACTTGAGCTCAAGCTAGTGTAGATGAGGAGTTTTGCTTTCTTTTTTGGAAAAGAGTGAATGCTAGTTTAAGCGTAACTGAAAATGACGTAATCGTTCAATACTGACAATAAGGTGAATCCTGTTTCAACAATCTCTTGCCAGTGTGCTCTTGTCAACAAAACACCTCACACCTATGTTGCAATTAAAATGTAGGTATACATAGCCCACAACAGATGGCATTGAGAATTAAAATTGAAATTTCGCTTTTGTAGATGAGAAAATTTTATTTGGGCTTGTATTGGCTACGCTAAAGAGTTCAAGGCGGCGATTGGATGATACAGCCACAGTCTGCGACCAAATTAACATCATCCATGCGCTTGAGTTGGTGGCGTCCTTTCTTGTATGGGCGTTATGGCGATGACTATACTCTTGGAGCAGGTGGCCCTTCCTTGCAACAGGCGCGCCCTTCTGTAGCGTCGGTAGCGTTTCCTTGTTCTAGGAATCTATTGAAAAAAAGTGGAAAAAAGTGGACCTTGAAAAAAAGTGGACCTTGAAGTCCCGCGTGATTAGCTGAAACGCCAGAACTTCTTATACTCAGCTTCTTCTGAGCTAGTTTCATAGGGCACCGCTTGTGATCACTTCAAGGAATAGATAGGTGCCTTATATATTTATTTCCGTTGTCTTCCATTTCAAATATGCCGTCCTGGAGCGAAGGAAGGGTGTGATGATGTCACGTGGTCGTGACGTCGACGAAGGCAGTAGTCGGTATGTCTAAGATTAAACTGTTTATTAGGCCGAACTTGTGGCCGGTAAACGGAAAGTAAGATTACAGCAATACACGCTGGCACTGATAGCGGCGAACAGAGCGTCGGCCGTCGATCAAACTGAACATCGTTGGAGCGCGCCGGCTTTTATGCATCACGCGTCGAACATTCTAGCCTTATCACTGGTCATCGCGCAAGCTCAGGAATAATCTCGAGTGGTCGCGTCTTGCGCGCAATCTTAACAAAACGATCTACAATAATCGCGAAGGTTCTAGAACAATAAGGCGCGGTTTGAGCTGAGCTTTGCTGACGGTCTTTGTGGGCGAAAACCGAATACAACAAAAGTGAAAATAAGAATAGCGCGTGGCAATATTGTTGCGCAGAACGTCTAAAGAAACACTAAGAGGCAGAAAGAAGTATGAAAATCAGCCAGTTAGCCTTTCTATCGGAGTTTTGGGCTACCTTACGTATAATGGCCTTAAGTACGTACCGACCGGCTCAAAAAGAATTACGGAGCGAAGGTACCATAGCAACAAATTCTACTGCCGCACGCTTCGTGGCTGATCCCCCCGTAGTCGGATGAGCTAATCTTCCAGGATCCATCCAACCAACCAAGGCAAGCAGGTTACATATGAAACAGATTGGATGCGGCCGTGTTCGTTCTTTTGGTCACGAGGTGCTTACGCAGCACCGGTTCAATAGATATGGCTCAACTTTATTCAAACAGGTGCATGATTCAGCACACTTTTGACTACAAACTGCAATTATAAGTCCATTACTATGAGACCTAACAGACAATGATGCCAAGGAAAGAATAGGGGATGTTATTAGTAGTAATTGTAATGTAAATGTGAAGAAATAAATGTGGACAATAAGATAACTTCCCGCTGGCAGGTACCGAACCTGCGACCTCCGAATAACTTGTTCGATGCTCTACCAAATGAGCTACAGCAGCGGTCATCGCTCCGTCCACTTTGTGGGGTATATATGTGGACAATTAGGAATTGTTCCACTTTGATTACAAATGTTTTTGAAGTGAAACAGTGGAAAGCGGGCTTTACGTCCTCAGGAAATTTAGCCCAGTTTCGGTTTCGGAATATGGCAATTTTAGCAAAAAAAAATAGAAAAGCTCCTCAGACGCTGACGCAGAGATATGGCTACGAGGCACCAATGTCCATGAAAGGATTCGATCAAGCTAACGCAAAGATGGGTGGTTAGTAAGGTATGGAAGAAAGAGATGGCGGAAAAGGGCTTTATATATGAATCAGAAACAATAAATATTAAAAAAATTCGTGGATCATTTGACGAAAAAGAAGCCGCAAGCGTCTCGCTCCATCGGCTCGTTCTCCTCGAGCAGCTGCGTCTCGGGCTGAGGCGGCGCGAGAGCTGGGCCTTCGAAGGAACGAGCGCCATGTCTTCGGTCGACCGGGTGCTGACGCTGTTCGGCTACAAGCTGGACCGGAAGCTGGGCGACTTCAAGGCTCGCCTGCGCGAGGACCGCGGCCCGGCGAACACGGGCGCCAACCCCTGGAACCCGGCGACCGTGGTCCTGGACTCGCTGCGGCGTCGCAAGTGCGGCTTCGGCCGGCTCGCCGCGAAGCGCGGCAGCTCGTCAGGACTTCGGAGACAGCGCTCCGGCTGCTAGGCCGAAGAGCACGGCGCGCCCACCGTCCCCGACTAACATCCAGGCCTAACGTCGCGCACGTCTTCGCCACGCCCTTCCAACCTCACCGCCTTCGAGCAGGTCTACACCCCCGTACCGGAATTTCGCCCGACGCTTATGAAGTCGTGACGTTGCCTCAGTGAGGTACTGCAAGTCGGACTACCACGGTGCTGGAGTCACTTGTCCCAGGAAAAGCGTGAGTCAAGCCACACGAACTTTCAGTAAGCCAACCTTTGCTCATCCATCTCCCGAGACTCGTACCCTAGGTTTGCAAAGCATGACTGGCGGCTCTGATTCTGACGTCAAGGCCGACGCCCCGTACCTCGATCGCAGTGCGAAGCTCGTCTCAAGTGCGCGCGTGTGTTCATCTCCAGGCGAACTCTATCGACGGAGAGACTCTCTAGTTGTGCCGACCACTGAGGCTGTTGAAAACAAGGGGCAAAACGTTGACGAAAGGCTGGGGCGAAGACAAGGTGGCAGTCGGGGACTTGTAGCGCCGTTCCTTTAGGCTAGCTGCTCAGCTTTTGGATGTTTATATCCGTGTGATAAAAGATATAACGTCCCATCTGAGTCACTAGCTTCTGGTTTTTGTCTTGTAGCGCGTGTTTGTGGTGAAAAACATCCCGACATTTTTTTTTTCTGCGCTGAAAAGAAACGTGACCGCATAGCGTATTCATAACTGTCGTGACCTGAACTGCTTGAAGCAGTGGAACATCGCACATTATTGCAATTAAATCACGTTCTCAAGCGTGCCTTGCATTGTGTTCGTATTTAGGGAGATCGAATCTGCCTCTGCACGCAGAATTTTGCTGCAGAATGCATACAAGGAACCATCAAGCACAGTCAAGCACACAGCCTTGTGAAATAACGGAAATATAAGCCTGACTTGTGGCACAAACAATCCCAGTGAACCGTGTTACACAATGCTTAAAGTGCGAACTACCACTTGATGGTTTCTTGAGTTTTCGCATACCCTATATTATTTATTCGCTATAGCCAGAACTGGGCAATTTAGATAGTCGAGCTTTGCGAAGCGCGCGAACACCCCTGAAATGTCTTTGCAAGCAGGTAGTGCCAGGATAAATCGGCAGATATAAGAGCATTTTTTTTTTATTCTTTGCGTGTGAGGAGGAACCACTCTGAGTACCTTTCGTTACATTATATATCCAGACTTCACGGTGTAAGGATAAAGCGTAAAAGAATAGTTAAATTGCACATTTTAACAAACGCTGTACAAAAGAGAGTATAATTGCACAGAAAATTTTATTCACGCTAGTGTGTTCATGGCCATGGAACGATTCCACCCTTACACGTCTGTCGGCCGATTCAGCCAAGAAATAAATCAGTATTTTTCCGTGACGCAATAGAGCTTGGTTGTTTTATTTTCCATGTTCCTATTTTAGGTTTGTTTTCATCATGTATTTCTATTCACATCACTCCTGAACAATTTGCAGGCGTTGCAACCGTATCGGGTGCCGCTGTCAGGCAGCTACCACGCGATTTTCACCTGTGTCTATTCTAGACGTTTGGTTTGAGATGAAATAGAAACTAGTTTTAATCAATCAAGCAATCGTTTATTTATTTATTTATTTATTTATTTATTTATTTATTTATTTATTTAACGGGCCCAGGAACAACTGAAGGGTTATCGTCCTGACTCATAAAAAGGAAAAACTCTAATAAACAATACGGAGAATAATAGTGGTAGTAGTAATGATAATAATAATAATTGGCTCCCACCTACTACGGGAGATTGGCCCTGAAACCGGTGCACGGTTATATAAGGAGATGTATGGATGGATAAAATAAACTTTATTGGAGTACTTCGGAACGTGGTTTAGCACGTGGCGGGCTGCTCCCACGTCGGAACAGAAAGACCAAGTCTCTCAGCTGTGTCGCGGGCCCGGTGGACTGCCCATAACTGTTGTTTGAGTCCGGAGTTGGTATAGCAGCCTCTCATTTGGACTGCGATGCCCCGCGTAACGCAGCGGTTAGGGTAATATTGGGGGGCAAAATTTTTAGTTGAGACGAAGGTTGAGAAATTAATCGGTCGTCTAGGTTGTAAAAAAATATCGAATTTTGTGCATCAATAAAGATGATACTACTATAATAATACGGAAAAAAGGGAACGCAAGGGTGGCCAACACCAATTAAGATTTCCGCAGAGAGGCAAGCAATAATTGAGAAAGGCATACGCGTAAATGAAGTAACGGGATTAAACCAGTGATAAACACCGGCGCCACAAGTTTCTCTTTAACTGGTCAGCGGGCGGTGACTTTCTGGCGCTTATCTTCGGTCAAGGAAACAATGCTTATCTCCCGCTATCCTTTTTTACCTACATCCTGACCTTTTCGTTTATGAAGATCTCATCGTTGATGAAATCCGAAGTTTCACAGCAACCCGCGTGGCCCCGAAAATGTATAATATCGACGCGAATATATACACCGACCAAAAAGAACGAAATTTCGTTCTTTTTGTACCGTGTATCTTCTCGCACTTGCAGTAAACTTCCGATCGTTTTTTTTTCTTTTTTGTTCTAATTCACACGCCACTTCTTCGAGAATCCTCCATAAGGTGAACGTGTCAAAGCTAGGCTACTGTCATCATTATCATATGGAATGAGAAACAGAAGTCGAAGAAGAAGAAGTGTGCCGTGGGCAGACGTGCTTGGTAAGTCCTGTCACCTCTTCCCATCCTGGAGTACACATTTTCTAGCATAAAGCTAATCATAAACCTGACATCTAGAGAGTGTTTCCATTATGGCTTCCCTTCGATGCATGCCTTCAGTTGTACTCGCGAATTTCCGTAACTGTAAAGAGTTATAACTGTACCCAGACACGCCATGGCGGCCTAGTGCTTATGGTGCTCGACTGCTAACTCCCAGGTCGCGGAATCGAATCCCGGCCACACCGGTCGCATTTTCGAAGGAGGCGAAAATCTTTGACACCCACGTGCTTAGATTTAGATGGAAGTTAGAGAACTCGAGGTGGTCGAAATTTCCGGAGTCCTCCACTAGGACGTCTCTCAATGATATCGTGGTTTTGGGACGCTAAACTCCAACATTAATTATTGTAACTGCACCCAGAGCCTCATCCTCTACTTCGCAATGATCCCTATCTTCAGAACACGTCCACGGGTGACGTGCATGCAGTTCTGGACTGGGCTCCATATGAACGAAGAATACAGAATTATTCTTCCACGCAGTTTTCTTCCGTCTCCTTTGGCCGATTGTCCACAGACAGGGAATGCACCTGGCTTTTATTTATACATTATTATTTATTTACACAGTTGGCTCTTGATGGTGTTTGACGAATCATGACATCAATGACAATGACTATTTGTAACGTAGTAAACACGGACACCCTGTCGGTCCCATCGTGGGATTAGCCAGGTGCGCGTTTTATCGCGTTTTGCTGGACCAAATAAATGTTGATTCACTCACAAAACAACCCAACTCAGCACCAATGAGCGCTCGTTTGCCGTCTCATTTCTTTTTCCGTGTCCGTGTTTACTGTGGCGCAAATTTCTTATTGATACCGAACCGACACGCCTAAGTAGTCAATCTCTAATGACAGGCTCTTACCTACGCTGTACGTTTGGCTACTGATTAGCAAATCCCTCAGCGCTTCGAACTTATGACCTTCCACAAACAGCAGCATAAAATTAGATGCTTCATGAGGCGATACTTCTTAATCAGGAAGAAATCGAAAAGCAGCGTTATATATGCAGCAATGGTCCTGTGCGTAACTGTTTTTTTTTTCAGTGCTTGTCGTTTGTGCTGCTTAACCACATAAGGCGAAAAACATTTGCAGTGTGTCACTGATCAGCACGAGGTTATCAGTGTGAATGGTATTTATTTATTTATTTATTTATTTATTTATTTATTTTTTTATTGTACCCTCAAGGCCCAAAGGCATTACAGAGGGGAGTGGTAAACGGGAAATTGTACAAAAATTTGGTAGTAAACAACACAAGTAAATACAGTAGCGCAATAAAACAATACACTAGTATAATAGCAGTACATTCAATGTAGTAAGGAAATGCTTTGCAAGTACTGACATGAACAAACAAGGTAACATAACATTAATTCCTGCTTATAGAATGTTAGGTGATTAGTTATTAATTATTCAACAGCCATAAAGATAAAAAAGAAGATGTTATAATTTCCAAGTTAAACAATGTTGGCTACAGCATTGCGAAAAAGTTTATCATTGATGGCGACTATGTCATTTTGAAGGCGGTTCCATTGTCGAGATGTTCTCGGGAAACAAGAATGAACGAAAGTGTTGGTATTTCCTGTTTGAATTCTGACTTTCAGGCGATGGTCAACACGGTGCGATAAGTAATGCGGCTGTGAAATGAAGTCATTTTGAAGAAATCGATGATGGTATATCTTATGAAACAGAGTTGAGCGAGTTATTTGCCTCCGAGATGCCAGTGATGGAAGACATAGCTCGTGATGCCTGACTAATATGCACATTCACTTTGCCGTGACACACGCTAACGTGCGCGCAGGCTGCCAGCTACGCCATCACTTGCCTCGAGTATTCCCACACCGTGGCCGAGCTACGCGGGTATGTACCGAATCAAGCTCAAGGTTCAGACCTACCCGCTGAACACGCGCACCACCAAACTGCTGCTCGCAGCGTCCTCCCTGTTCACGATGGCCATCGTGGGCTTCAAGCTGTACCGCATTGCTTTCCCTCACGGCGCGATAAGGGAGAGAGACCTGCCCGGATGGTGAGATTCTTATTTTCAAAACACTTCCACGGGTGACGTGCATGCGGTTCTGGACTGGGTTCATATGAACGAAGAATGTGGAATTATTCTTCCACGCACTTCTCTTCCGTCTCCATTGGCCGATTGTCCACAGACAGGGAATGCACCTGGCTTCTATTTATGCGTTATTATTTATTTATAAATAATAATGCATAAAGAAAAAGAGCACCTTATATAAAGAAAGCGTTCTATGACTGCGTTTACATAGAAAGCTTTCGTTATATAAGGGGCTCTTTTGTTTGCTAAAACACGTTGGCGGGCTAGTTGGTTTGCATCCATGAATTGTGAGTAAGCGCGACAGACAGGGACGTAGAAGAAAATCGACACGGACAAGGCGACACGGACAAGGCGACACGGACAAGGCGACACGGACACTCTTTTGTTGTTCAGGCCAGGTGCTTCAAATGCAAATGGGGTTTCCTCCGATGTACCTCGCGCCCCTATCGACCAACCGAGCTGGTGTCTAAAACCTGCAGGTTCGGATGCGGTGCCCTAAACTCCTCAGACCCATTTACCCCATTTCGGGTCATTGCTTCATGCAAGCCCCGCTAATTCTGCAGCAATTTTTTTTTTTTACCTTCAACTTGAATTTCTCGCGTGGAGAACATTACTTTACTTAAGCTCAGTGAGATGGCGCTCCATGTCGGCCATCAGTGACACACAGCGGGCTTGAAAATGGCGTTTCCCAGCAAACGTCAACTTTTTCGTTCTCACTCTAGCAGATTTTTCTGTGATTCATTTTTACCCGGTATGTGTGGCAGAAGTGCTGAAGGGTCTCCAATGAAGTTCCAATCAATTTTTATGCTAATATGTGTTATAAATTGCGGTTAACACCTTGCAGTGAAACAGGTTAACTTACAAAAATTAATTTTAAATAACTCAATTTGGTTAGTGAAAATATATTTCGCCATGATACTGAGGGGAAACGGTGCAAAAACGGGACGAAGTAAGAATGACCGCACAACACAAGTACATATTTCGCCAGACTTTTTCAGTGTTCACCCGAAATAAATTTTTCCGTTTTTTTTAACGCTCAGGAACAAAATAAATAAGTTTAAAAGAAGTTGACCTAGGAATTTTTGTCTTGGGTCGGAGGAGCTTAAAGAGACACTAAATGCATATAATAGGTCGACGTGGATTGTTGGAATCTTCGTAGTGCTTGTTTGGTGCAAAAGAAATGCTTAGAAAGAAAAGAACGTTTTAGTTGTCCGCATACCTTTAGCGCGATTCAAACCACCCGCGTCCGAGAACGGCTTTCTCACTAGTTCACTATACTTCTGACGTTGCCATTCATAGGTCGGCAAAAAAAAAGTCGAACTCACTCGGACTCACTCAAGAAATATATATGGTACTTTGGACTGACTTGGGCTGACGTAAAGTCAGCGCTCGCGTTAGAGCAAATGCGTCAGTATTATTGAAACGAAGTGCATTTCATGGTGTGATTATGTGAATATCATACGTAACACTTTAGCGTGTTCCTCAGGGTTCGGACAAAGCTTCACTATAGCTTGCTCAATCACAGCAATAGAAATGTAATGCTTATTAGACTGCTATAAAAGCGGAGCCAACACAACAACCAGAAACGACAACCTGACATGACGCCTGTATCGTAGGAGTACTTATGTTCATTGTTTTGTTATAGAACTAGATATCCAGCACTCCAACCACAATTGACGTTGCACCGACATTACGCCTGCATAGACTTTTTCTCAAGCAGTTTATAAATCCGGTGTGGCTCTGTGAAAGAATACCCGACGACCACGCAGAATGGTTGGGTTCGATTCCTGCTCGGACACTAATTTTTATTGTTTGCATTCATTGAGTCAACGCTGCTGATGTCGGTTTTTCTTAACGCTCTTGCATTGTAATACTGGTGTCTGTTCTTGCCGTTACTGAGTAAATATACACTGTCAACCACCTGTGGCGCATAGCCGTACACCGCGTCTCGTGGTAAACGGATATGTGCCCCACGTGCCTAGAGAAAAAATGTTGCAGTGGCTTAGCTCGGCTATGCCAGGATATACGTAGCGTTAGCAAAGGTTTAGCTGATTATTCTTAGCTTTCCTGATTGTCTAGGATTAGCTTGATTATCATGCTTACTGCTGCTCCAATGACACACACACACGGTATACGTATTATGTGGCACATGTTTACTTTTGCTCAACGTCAGGTTGCTTCCCTATTGCCACAAAGACGGCTTGGTGATCAGTGAAGTAACACGCTGCCGTCTCTATGGCCCCAACACAGTATTCTGTTCATTCTTCCTACCCTCAACCGCTAATTGCCAGGCAACTACTTCGGGATCCGATGAGTCAAGCTTCTCCGCTCTTCTGCGCCGTTGAGCAGCATTTGTGCTCTCCTTCTCCATGACTGTACCACACTGGCAAACGCCAGTCAGAAGCGCAGCGGCTCCAGCGCAGTGTCAGACGGCGACTGCACAGCTAAGGTGAATAGCTGCGCGCGCGCCGGCGACAGTGCGTCTACGACGTCACTCCTCTGGAATGCGCAGGCCGGCGGCGGTGAGTTGCTCGCGGCGGCGGCGGAGGCTCGGGAGATGCCGGTTCCCGTGCGCCTCCCGCGTGCCAGCTGTGTGACATCACTGATCCTCGCGCATGCGCAGCACGGCTCTTGATGTGCCGCGCGAAACGGGTTTGGCTAGGCCAGTGTAGCTAACGCTACAAAAGTTTTGCCGACATATGCGACGGGATTTCCGTAAGGACGGGATTTCCACAAGGAAATCCGTACGGATTTCCTTGTGGCTTCGTGCTACAAACGGGTGGTTGTCAATTTTCCCTTTCATAACGCTTCCGCCACCTTGCGGGTTTCCGCAGAACTCATTTGCATTACATGCGACGGGATATTCGCGTTATTGATGCCATGACCACACAGTCATATTCATCAAATCATCTTGCTTTCCCATGCAAATATTGGTCCACAAGAAGTTAAGGAGGCAACCACGAGAGCACTCACACATAGGTTGGCTGCTAGATAGAGAGGTCATCAAATGCCTCTCCCATGTTCCGCCAATCAACCTGGTCCTGTGCTTGCAGCGGCCACATTATACTCGCAAAACTTCTTAATCCCACCTGCCCACCTATCTCTCTGTCGCCGCCTCGCGCGTTCGCCTTCCCTTGTAATCCAGTCAGTTGCCCTTAGTGACCAGCGGTTATCCTGCCTACGCGCTACGTGCCCTGCCCATGTCCATTTCTGCTTGATTTCAACTATGATGTCCTTAAAGGGACACTAAAGGGCAAAACGATTTTTCGCGTATTAGACAAGTTTCACAATCCCGAAAACACCACTCTTACCGCGACACGACGCTTGGTAAGCGAGAAAACACGCGAAAAGAAAATGCGGGTGGAGACGCCACCTTGAGATTCCCGCACCAAACACTGTGACGTCATAGATTTTCAAGGCGTCTACTGAGTCCTACGTAGCTTCTAATCGATAAAAATTAGACGCATTGTCATCTGTGGGTGCCATAGACCTAGCATACGAAGTTTCAGAAAATTTCATAGAGGCAATGTTGCGAAAATACGAAAAATACATTTGGAATTTCTGACGTCACGCGCGCAGATATCGGCGTCAAATTTAAAAATAAAACTTCAACCTTGATTTCCTGCGCTAATAATGAACTTATGATACTGAAACATAAAGCATTAGAGTTCTCAGAGTGCAGTTTGTCAATCTAAACCAAGTCATTGTTTCGCTTTACCAACACCCGTTTGTTCGAAAACCCGTGTGTTCGCTGACCCGCAGTTCTCTTCCTGTCTAGACAGGTAGATAAAAACGCTCAAAGTGCCTTGGGTTCGGTAAGAAATGTTCGCTGTTAAAAAAGACGCACAGTGGGTATGGAAAGAAACACAAACATGTGGTATCTACATTCTCTGCTGTTTCGCCTTTATTTTCAAGCGGTTGTAACCTGAATGGGGATAAAAAGTCACTAGAGTCAATTATGACGCAATCAAAAGCCATATAGTATCTGTTTATTACCACCAAGAACAGAGCGTGGTGAAAATAGCGCGCCGCGCTTTTCGCGTATCTTTCCATTCCCCCTTTACATCACGCCTACCTTTGTAACACGGATTTAATGCCTAGAACTTCAGGGGTGTCACGTGATTTATCCTTGCTAGTGGCTCGTCTACAGCAGCTCTGTTATGCGCAATAATTTTTACACGGGTTTGATGTGTGCTGGCTGGTGTCACTGTCTGTACCAGAGCACTCTGAAAACAGGCTTGAGCGTGATATTTTGTAGGTACTGGTAAACGGTGCACGCAGGGGCACAGTTGATCTGAGGACACGCTATGCAAGGGCTCTTTTATATGAAGTAGAGTCAACGAGTTACACAACATACGCATTCACAATAAACCGCGCCCCCCAACGAAGCACAGATGGTTATGATCGAAGTCAATATTTTCAGTGCGGGTCAAAAAATGCTTTCCCAGCACCCAGCCAAAACACTTTGACAGGTCTGAAAAGCTATATGTACGACGCCCTAAATGGTGCCTCTTTGCTTAATTGTCTTCATGTGCTCCTCAGCTGAGAACTAGCAACACTGTGGTCTATCTCCTTACTTACACTGAAGAAAGAGAAACCTACAAGAGAAGGCGTAAAATTGGTATAATCTGTCTGGAGTCCCGAAAAAATTTTCTATCCATCTATCCGTCTATCCATCTGTCCATCTGTCCATGTCTATAAGCGTGCTATGAGCTACATTCGCATGTCACTAACCTAAGGAGGTTACAGTAAAATTAAAAAGCTCATTAGCACTTTGGCGGCTTTGTCCGTACTGCATTGTACAGGTCTGCCGGTAGCCCTCGAATCTGTGCTTCCAAGAAAAGCTTATCGCTCATGTGGCTTTTACAAACTCTTACGCATGCATACCCGTTACAAGACGCCTCAAAAAACAAGTAACCGAGACACCTGCTCACCAGCATGCAGAAGGTGAAACGTTATTGTTTCCGATTGGATTAATCATTCCATATGCTTTTGAGAGCACATGCCATGCATGTACGAGTGCACATCATCGACGTGTTCATTCTCATTACTGTAAAATTTCAGGGCTATATAGCTAAATGCTTGCAATGAAAGGGGCAGTGCGTATTCCTTGTCAGGCGTTCATGTGCAAGCGATGTCGTATCCATGAAGTCGCTTGTACGGGAATGCTGGTCTAAGTCTTGACCCTAAAGAGCTCCCCCGTCCACGTGACTTCACACGTGACCATTCGCAGGTTCAGTCTAGACGCCTTCGTGCCGGACAGGATTCCCAGCGACCTGTTGCCCGACATGTACAAGCTTTCCGTCAACGTCACCAACACCAACTTCAGCGGGAACGTCACCATCAAAGTCATTTGTCGGCAGAACACCTCGTATTTGATTCTGCACGCCGCTAGCAGCCTGGACATCCGTTCAGTGAGCGTTGAGGTCAGTGATACCGGACTTGGCTCATCCGCGCAGCATTGGCTTACAAGTTTTAGACGAATTACGCAGTGGCCTAGAGCAGGGATCGCAAATTCAACTCAGCTAGCGGGCCGCAGACACGAAATTTAGTCCCGCAGGGGCCGGGGCAGTGAAGAAGGTAGGAAGGAGCCTGGGAAAGGGGGACAGAGTACCTTTCCCATTGACCCTTCCCGCGTGAAAAGAGTCATGTAAGATATATATGACATATGTGGCAGAATCTCAGGGGGAAGCTTGAGGACATGAAGAATTCGTGAAAATTAGGGGTGGCTCGAAGCCACGTTTAGACAAGCAGACCTTCAAGGTTGCAGTCTGCTTCAAGGTTACAGTCTGTGTTTCCTTCAAGGTTACAGTCTACAGCTGTTGTTGCAGCCTTGAAGGAGACAGGTCCGTTGTCGAAACGTTGCCTACAGCGACACCCCGTTTTCACGAACTTCTCTTAGATGACATGTAACTGTCATATGTGATGGTCACCTCTGAAGGTGATTTGGCACCAGGATTCCAACACCATATCGATACCGGTCTCCAAGATCACTGAAATCTAGACGCCGATTCACAAATATGGAGTTGTTTAACGGTAATGTATCAACACGTGCTTACCGCGAGGGATGGCTCAAAAAAAAAAATACATGCCTCAGGAGAGTCATGCCTGTGTAGCTCATGAACGTACTTATGGAGACCGTAAAAAAAAAATAGGACGAAGACAGTCTTCTGTGGGCCGGGCCGTAAGTGACAGGTCAACTTGCCGCCCGTTGAGATCCCTGGCCAAGAGTACACGAGTACTGGCGGAAATGTTCTGTGGACGGTTGCAACTTAATCTGAAAACGTATGGTGCCCCCAGAAAATCACGATGAACCTCCTTCTGCAAGAGAATTGAGCCCGCTGGTTTCGGGCCGAAATCTATGCAGAGTCGAACCTAGTTATAATTTAAGTAGCATCGCGCGCCATAAATTCATTCGGTATATCCGGTATTCGTCGTAACAGTAGAGACAAAATCGGCTCTAACTACTCGGCGATCTGGAGCACTCAAAATTCCTAGATTAAAAAAAACGCACGTTTCCAGGCCTCAAAAGCACTATAAACGAAATAATCCTTACCTGACGGCCTGTGGCACTTCCAACTAAACAGGCTGAAATGTGATAAGCTGAAGTTATAACTGACCAAATTCAGCTTGGCAACACAGACCTGCGTCCGCCGCGGTGGTGCATGCGTTACCGTGCTCGGCTGCTGACCCGAAGTTCACGGGCTTGATCCCGGCCGCAGCGGTAGCATTTCGATGGAGGCGAAATGTTATAGCGCCGGGTACTCTATGATGTCAGGCAGGCAGGCAAGCAAAGAACTTTATTATTATCCGGAGGCGGCACTCGACCCTCCTTAGGGGCTGACACCGGTGGACCACTCCCACGACGGGACGGGGAGGTTAAACTCCACGGCCAAGTCGCGGGCCCTCTGGATGGCCCTAAGCTGGTCTCCTTTGTCGTGGCTAGTGAGGAGATAGTTCCAGTCCGCCTCCGTAGAGGGAGACTCACTGCTCTCGCGCAACGCAGGGCATTGCCACAGCATGTGTTGTAAACTACATTTGGGGTGACCACAGCGCGGGCACCCCGGATCTATGCCATCCAAGTATTTCGAGCCATTTAGAGGCGATGCATACGCCTCCGTCTGTAAGACGCGTAGAGTGATGGACTGAGGCCTTGTTAAGTGCACGTTGAAGAATTATTTATTAAAATTTATGAAATGTTTTATGAAATGAATTATGAAACGTTTTATTGCACGTTGAAGAACACGAGAGTTTCCGGTGCCATCCATTACGACGTCCCTCACAATCCTATCCTGGTTTTGGGAAGTTAAACCCTAGAAGTCATTATAGAGGCCGGATTTAGGCACAAAATGTGTTTCTTAGGCGCCAAAAATAGGCAGGAAAAACACAGTTTTAGGCCCCAAAATCGTAAATATAGGCACAATAAAGTTTTGGTCCAAACTTAAATTTTCGAATAAGGACGTGCGCGACCTGGTATACGACAGGAAAGATAAATGTTATATTTTATGATGACACAAAGGCGTTAACGATTTAACATAGTCATGCAATGGTCCTTTTCGGGCACGGTTTCCAACACGGTTTCTCCTTTTATTGTCCAGAATGGTAAGTTAAGTGTCCACCGTCGAATAAACGCGCCTCTGGGTCTGTTTCTCGGCTGGGAAGGGCAGCACAGGATTCAATAGCCAGACCACTAAAAGGCCAGAAGGGTTCGTTTGCCTCGTATTGGCCGGGTCTAATAGCGCAGGTCAATTTCTCCTCCTGTGTGAACTCCATAAAGCGGGCCCTTTACCAGGTGAGCGTTTGGCTTTGTAGTGTAATGCATAATGCGCCAACAATCACGTCTGCCAAGATTTGTAACGCCGCTCCTCGTAAGGAGGTGAAATGTCAGATCGAACGCCGCTTGCCCATGATCTCACGGGCGGCGCACCGATGGGGAGGTGAAGTTCAACAAGGAATGGTCCTGCGTGTCACAAGTGCATGAAACTGCGAAAATTATTCGAGGCTACATGTGCAATTTGTGCAATCTGTTGCTTGAATAGAAGAATGAAAGTTAATAGTAATATTAAAACATACAAAGAGAATGTGCGCGTTTTTCTTTAGTTTTTTTCGAATCGAGTATAATGCGAGACTTAGCTGCCTATATTTCTTTTGGGTATTCATGCCGTTCCCGCGTCATCCCGGCGCCGGGCCTGACAACGCTTAGCATATTTTTGGTGCATCGTCCCTTTGCAGGTAGTTTCGTGGTGCGACGCGTGCTGTTGCGGTAAGATAGCGAGATCCATGCCACTTTCCAACGCAGTGACGCGGATCCATCCTACAGAAACAGGCAGTACACTATAGAGCGAACGCCGAAACGATACAGCACCGCTTGTGCACGACCTGGCTTGGGCATATCATGCACATAGTGTAATCTTGCGTGCGCATGGCGTGTTGATGCGCGTCAACGCCGTGGTGATCTTCCGGCTCCGAGTTTGAATAACTGAAGAGCAGGGAAGGAATTGGCTTGCGAAGTGGCAAAGGTCCTACCGCCATCATGCTTTCGCTGGCTCGTAATGACATAAAAAGTTCTTGTGGTACAAAGCTCTTCAGCGGCTACGCAAACACTTTCCGTATCTGACTAAGATTTCTCATGTGACCTGTGGTGAAGCGCCCTTTAAGAGCAAATTACAACAAAAGCCATGTGCACATTTTTTACCTACTTTCTACTTTCCCCTGACGGCACTCCATGGTTTCGCATTCGTTCTCCATATTCCCGCTGCTGCGCGCAGGCACCTCCTGCTTTCTGCCCCCCACCACGCCCAACTCTTCAAGGAGGTGCTTCAAATCCATGGGAACACTGGAATGGAAACCGGCGGTAAAAGCCGCCCGCCACGTCCTCGGCCATAGACGCCACTTTCCTCTTTCTTTCTCTTCCCTCTCCTCTTCCTGCCTTTATTTTCCTTCCCCATTCCACTGTACGCTATGCGATTAAAAAAGCTCCCATTTAGGGTTGCAGAAATAGCGTTCTTTCCTCTCCTGCTCCAACCGCTCGCGGTGGGGTAAGGTGGCCGGCGCGTCCCATTTCACCACAGTATGAAGCCGCTTCCCGGATGTTTGCTGAACGAGGGAACTAGGTTGTTGCACCCCATAAAGTTCCGAAACGTCAATTTTGCCCGGTACATGAATTACGGTCTCAAACTGTACTCGAGCATTTGAGTTATAGCGTTCATATAGGCAACAATTTTGAAAATAGGCATTTATGGGCACTTATAGACCATTTAGGCACAAACCCCCAAAATAGGCATTTATAGGCACTATAAAACACTTATAAGCCCTCCTTAACCCCTAATTCATGCTCATATATCAAAGTGGCGCGATAGGAACGCAGGAAAAAAATAGGCATTTGCCTATAATCCGGTCTCTAGTCATATATAAAGCAGACATACGTTCACATTTATTTAAAGAAGGATGCGATCTTTTGAGTTGGTGTCATGGCTTTTAACACAAATTCCAGAAAACTTTGTAAGAATATGTGACTTTTCATTTGTCTTTCCTCATTGGCTTTTTATGCGACCTTTTGAGGTTTGCGAGCCTCGCCAAAGCAAATATTCCTTAGGTACGGCCGATGTCGCATGGTAGCTATCCCGTATTCGGTATCCGCAATATCAAAAATAAATCACCGCTGCTGTCAACGACCCCAGCTACGAACGTCCAGCCCTGGCTGTGCGGAAGGCCCGTGAGAGGGCGGAGAGGGCTTGGCTCCCCGTCCCGACATGGGTCTAGCCAGGAAGTTGGATGTATAAATACCCACATCCTCTTTCGTCCGGACCAAATAAATGTCTTTTCTCTCTCTCTCTCACCAAAATGAAGCATATGACTAACGAAATTTCGTTTCGTTATGTAGTTCGCTATAGCCAATAATTCCCTATATCAATGTCCGTTATAAAAGAGGTTAAATTGTAGTTTTCTTACATGCATAAATACCAGGCAGATTTTTAAAATGAAAGGTCGCTGTTTCTTCTTAAAATATTTTGTTTCACTGGAAAATAACTTTGACCTCAGATAAAGACTTGAAGAACGCTTGAGCTTCGCCTTCAATAAGTAGAACGCGATAGCACAATCAGGGCCCGTGCGCATCGCCGTCAACCGTGCCGCCAAGTAAAAGAACGTTTGGCGCGCGTAACATTGGCGGATTTCAGACTCCTAAAATGCCTACTGGAGGTAACAGTGACGAGGCGCCTACCACTCCGTAATTTTTCCTTATGCAAATTGACGCAGTACCCACTACACCTCCGCCACCTGTCACGTGCAATTGCACATTTGTGTGAATGCGTGGGCAGCTTTAAAGCACCCTCGTTGCCTTCATACTCGTATATTTTGACACCCGGAGCGATTCACGCGATTCTGCCGCAATGTTATGTGTTAATATGGAGCCACCTCCCACTACATGACATTCTTATATTTGTTGTTTTTTTTTTTTTTTTGCGCGGAGAAGCAGTTTCAAGAACTGGGAGTGGCTTCTTCGTAGAACACCTGTTTCCCACACTTTGAAAGCCTGGGTTTCGAATCTTACCTCCTGGTAGAAGATATTTATTATTTATTTTATTTGCATCTATTTGGGCATTTGCGCTCACGAGCAATGACTGCACCGCCTGCCGACACCACCAGAACTTTTTTGCCGAAACGAGGGTTTTTAACGTTGTCGTGTTATAATTATCTGGGACATATAAGTTCACATCCTAGTGGCAACGACGCAGAACGTATATCTGTGAACTTTCTTAAGTACATTCATATACAATATAGAGTTAAAGCTTATTTTATTTACCTTCCCTGCGTACGTCAATGACTCATGGTATTATAACATATATTTTAAAAAAGTGAATTTTTTTTTTTTTTTTAATTTCCGTTTCTTTCGGGCTTATTTCGGGGTCAGAATAATTTGCTTGTTAGCTCACCCGTATCTGGCAACTTTGAATCTAACTAATTTCGCAGGACCGCACGGAGGCAAACTTCACGATCAAGGTTGTTCGAGCCGACTTCATACAACAGAGATGCTGATCATCAAGGCTGTGACCAGGCAGTTCATCCCTCCTCGGACTTACGTCGTGTCGATATCCTTCGCGGGACGGACAGGCCCGTTATCCCCAGCAAAGAACGTGCGTATTGACTGCGAAAACCGCAACCGCCTTGGACAGTCTTATGACCACAGGCTCAAATAATGTGCAGTGATTGCAGATCATGTAATTATGTGCACATGTTTCGATGTGCTTGCTGCGCAGCGTGAGGCGTATGGCCTTGACCACACATTAGAAAACAGGTTGCAGCTGGGGTAGAGCACCGAGGCGCTGGCCTCCAATTAGCTTTCTTTCTTTCTTTTTCATGCCACAACATTTCTTCGGTTATCTCGACGCATTAGTTTGTCTCAGGACACTTTTGGCGCAAGTTAAACGAGGACACATAACACAAAAGAAATGGACGGGCGCCGAACTTTCAACTAATTTTAATGTGCCATAAAATCTTCTTTCCGCTGCGGAATAAAATTATTGGAAGTTCGGCGCCCGTCCTGTTCTTGCGCCAAAAGTATCCTCAGTTATGAAGCAGTACCAGCTAGCCCAAGCCAGAATTCTGCTGGTTTTTTCTATCTCGTTTCCATACGACGGCTCGGTGACCATCATCCCGAACGAGAACCAGGGTGGCCCTAAGCCAAAAAAGATACGGTAGAAGCATTGAACGGTTCACTGAAGGCCCCACTTCAGGAAAAGAAAAAACCGATTTCAAAGATAAGAGTTCAGTTACGAGATGTTTAAACAGGGATTCATGGCGTGATTAGCGAGTATCGTACCAATAGCCGCACCAAAAGGCGATGTAATTGCACGCGCGCTGTCTTTTTTCTCACGAACCTCGCAGTGGACTGGTGTGGGTTAGTCATCCAGGTGGTTACGAGAGCATCATGTTCATCAACGAAGGTCGGGCTTCTCGCGGAGTGTTTCCATCGTTCAACAGGCACAGCTACAGGGCAGGCATCCAGTAAGCACACGCTGAGACTTGTAACACGATTGTCCTTTATGCCCGGGTCCACCAAGGATTGACGCACGTCACTTCCGTCACGGAACTGGCGCTAATAAAATGGCACGTGGCTAGCTCGGAAAACTGTATTTCTTTATATGCAACATGTTGAAAACTGTATTTCTTTATACATAGTTGCAGCTACTACTTTAGAGACACATTTCGCCTTCGCGTCGTGAACGATTGCTACGAAAAGAGCAATAAACCGTCTGACATTCAAAACACCGGCTTAGCAAGCCACAAGTAAGGTTCGAATAATGCAATGCCGTCCCATTAGCTCTCACGAACAATATTATTCCCCAGGACCTCTCAAGAATGGAACCACGTTTCCCGCGCGGCTGTTGCTTTTTAAGCTCAACGCAAAGTTTCGTTCGACCATTTCAGACGTCATAACTCCAGTAGTTATTTCAACAATCAGTTATAATCAACTAAGTAACTACTTTTGCTGCTATGAATTTTTACTGGTGTGTGCGTTTGTTACGATCTTCCCTCTGTAATACCCTCTATACAACATGGGGCTAAGTTATACGTAGTAACTCCAAGTGATGCCCAGTTCATGTCGAGTCCGGCACAGTAGCATCGCACGGTTTCTACGTCGACGACTACTGTAAACGAGTCGAGTCCAGCAGTCTCGCTTGGCAGCCAGCCGCCGCTATTCCAGGTAAGCGGCTTCCCTGATCGGCAGTGCGAACCTTCTTCGGTCTCGCCATGTCTTCGTCTGGCGCCGCGCGCCGCTTGATCCAGAACGAAGAGAGCATGCGGAGTTGGTTGTGACGTCACGTCTGGCGCGACCGAGTGGTTGCGCACAGTGTCTAGGCAGCCGGGCTGGTGGCGGAGTAGTGTATGAGTTAGTGAAGCCGGCGCATGGCTGTTCAACTGGTTGCTAGGCAACGCGTGGTGACGTCATCGAGACGCGAAGTTCCTGTTGCTCGCGCTGGACTGATTCCGGCTTGCTCAAACAGCTCCGCTGTTGAAATGAAACATTGACCTTGATTTTTTTCCGCTATTGATAAACATGTGATGGGGCAATAGTTCTCAGAGTACACTTCATGAATCTGAACCGATTGATTGGTTAACAATAGTCACCCTGCCAGCTCTTCTCTCGCAGACTCGACGGCCTGGTGCGGCGCGGCATGGTGCTGTGCAGCAGTGAGCGTCCCGTCGATGACCAAGACGACGAGCTGGTGGAAGACAAGGGCGGCCCCAACGACGTGTTCCGCGTGCGATTCACCACCGTCGACGCCATCACCAGCGACCGGCTCGCCTGGTTCCCAGACAAACCTCGCCAACAGCGGAACATCGGTGTTCGTCATGTGGAACACCGCCCGGAACTCTCCCTCGACCGGATGCGCGAGCCGCAGGAAGTCTTTGAGAAATCGTACAATGCGGTGACCAAGTAAGTTACGTTCACGTTACCCGACGCCATCCCACGTTCCAGCTTGCATGACCAAACTGCGCTTCAGTGTCATCCTTGACAACTCGGTGATTGTAAAAGCTTGTTTGGACGTTATCGTGAGTTCGATGAGCGACCGCGGTGCCGACGTTACACAAGTAGTAAAGTTTGGGGAATCACAACGCGCTTTTAGTGGCAAGAGAAACCAGCTACCATCTTCTTTCTCTTTCAAGCACTTCCGACTGAACACTTACGGTTTACATATTATTCCAGAAAAGGTGTTTTAAGAAACAAATCTAATACGAAATCGATTGTTCCCTTTACAGCTGAGAGTTACATTGGTTACAAGGGATATCGGGCATGTACCCGCCACGGTGGTCTAGTGGTTGTGGTGGTCGACTGCTGACCCAGAGGTCGTGCGATCGAATGCCGGCCGCGGCGGCCTGATTATCGATGGAGGCGCAAATGCTAGAGGCCCGTGCACATAGATTTACGTGCACGTTACGGAACCCCAGGTGGTCTAAATTTCCTGAGCCCTCCGCTAGGGCGTCTAGCTCTCTTTTACCACCACTCTTACCGCCAGAATACGTTTGGTAAGCGAGAAAACGCACGTAAAGAAAACGGGGGTAGCGACGCCACCTTCTAATTCCCGCACCGAAAGCCGTGACGTCATAAATTTTGACGCCGTCTTCTAGGTATATGTAGTTCCAAATAGGTAAAATTAAGTGCATTGTGCTCTGAAGGGCCGATCGACTTAACATAGCATGTTTCAGGAAATGTAGGTTTACCAAATGTCGCCAAAATACGAAAAACACTGTGAAATTCGTGACTTCACGTGCGGTAATTTCGGCTCGAAATTTAAAAATGAAACTTCGATCTCCATTGCCTGCTCCATTATTAATCTTATGATGGCGAAACAAACGATATTACAGTCCTCAGAGCGAAATTTATGAATATGAACCGATTCCTTCTTTCAGTTTAATGTCCCTTTATACCCCCAGATACTTTTTTTTAAATGCGAATGCATTTCTTAGTCGGGCTATGTCAGGCATCCGGCGTTGTCCGGCGTTGTCCGCGCGCCGGCAGGTGTTATCTCTCCGCTCTCACTCCCTTTCCCATAGCAACAGCTGCGGGCGCGCGCGCTTATCCTCGCCCCTAGCAACCGGAGCATGTGGTGCGAGAGAGTGTAGGAGAGGGTAGGTGCAGTGCTTCGCCGCTCCTTCTCTCGCCGTTCGCTCTCTCTCCCCCCCCTGCGCCCCACTCTCCCGTCCGCTCGCGCCTCACTCCCGACCGTTCGCTGGCTGGGCGCCTCTCAAGGCGATGGCAGAAGTGGTGTCGGCGCAAGAAATGCATTCGCATTTTCTCACGATTCCCTTCGGGGAGGTGGGGGGCATTTTTTTTTTTACAATAGCGCCCGTACCACGGAGCAAGAAGACAGGAGGGGAAACTCCGGACCCGCGCCAGCGGGAGCGTGCGCCGCGATAATGTCACCCTGGGAGAGGAGGTTGGCGAACGTGCGCGCAGCGATCCTCGCGGCGACGCGCGGAACTATTCGTTTTCCGCCGCGGTAGGAGCGAGCGAGCGCGCGTGCTCCGACGGCGCCCGGGCGTCGTCTGCTACATCTTCCACTGGCCGCTTGCGTTACGTTGCCATGTGCCTCCAAAAAATAGTTTTTTGCAACAAAGGTTCGCGCTAAGAAAATGAAGCTGAGCAAAGCGTCTTTGTGCCAATCTTTCTTTTCTCTTCATATTTTGTATCGCATGCTTTTAAGAAGACAATGAAAGGAACAAACTGGCACACTTCAGAAAGCAGACGACCTGAAATCGTAGCAGGCCCGTATAGAAAACCAGGAATGGTTTGGCTTGGTTTTCGTAAATTTTTTTGAGATAACAAAAGACGACAGCTTATTCTAGTTTATTACCATCCACCATAAAAATGCTGATCAGAGCACGCGATACAGAACCGGTGTGCGGGGATAGAAAATTTAATCACACGTCTGCATCACATTTGGGCGACAGACGTGAACAGACGGAACAACGTCGGTGTTGGCTTCGAGAATCAACACGGTGTAAGTTCGGCAGTTCTTGCGCTGCTGATTCGCGATCTATGTTGACTGTGTATGAGGTCGCTGATAGTCGACATTGGACGCCGATGCTTTGTCTCGAACTGCAACAGTGGATATAAGTCTTGCGCTGAAAAAGTTCGTACCTAGAGCTGACCCTGAACGCTTGCACGAATGGGCGAGAGCCGGGTGGATGGCGATCTCACAGCATGCGACTACGTCTGCGAACAGCATTTTCCCAGCGAAATGGTGAGCAGGCAGGCTCCACGGCATTTGTTTCGTTATGAGCGCATATAGCGCGCCAGTTTCCCTCAAAAAGACTTTTGCCCTAGCATGCGGAGGTGAATAAATTGAAGAAAATAAAAGCGTACGGAAAGCACGGATGGATTGGGGGAATAAATTAAATCGAACCGCTCTAGCGATTGTGGACAGTTCCATGATATGCAAGTGTGGCGTTCAAGCACCAAGCAGCGGCGCGCAAGCAGACGACAAGAACGGGCTCGACGCTTCCCGCGTCTGCCTCTCCGACGCGGCAGTTCGGCCGCGGTTCTGTAGGTGGCGCTGTCACGACGTCCGCCGCCGCTCTTCGGGGTGACACTATCGCGGCGCGGAACGCCACCGAGTTTCCCCCTCCTGTCTATTCTTACTCCGTGGCCCGTACACAATTTCTCAGTATTAACTCGACCCCATCAATCCTTGCATGTCTCTTAACTTCTTTTTAACGCTACAGAACACCCTGAAACCGAAATTTATCCAGTATGGATGTGAATTACCACAGTATAACGCAAATATTAACCCACCTATATTGAACCACTGAAAATAAAAGACGCGCAAATAGAGCGAAAGCAATAAGTTTGAGATAAACTGCCCATAAAGGCGATGATGGCATGTGAAAATGAGAGGTCTGACGGTGCGAGACCAAACGACAGCATGATGGATTATGGAGGAAACAGAATATACAGTATCGCATTTTAAATCTTATGTTGATGTATGTTGATGAAGTGGAGCTTTGAAATTCGCATAATGAGAAAATGCGGTGTGCAAATTTTTAATGAGAAACGATAATGGCAAGAGGCGAGAAAGAGCAGCACATAAAAACAGGCCTAAGCTCATATATAAATATTCAAACTACTCGGGCGTCAGCCACAGAAAAGCCGCGGGAATTTCTAGGACTTTTCAGAAGACTTGGGTATCCGGTTCGTCCCCGTGGTTAAAGCGAAAGAGCGTAGCTAAAATCGCGTGATTCGCAACATCTTCCGGCATTTACAACAAAAAAAGGAAACGAATATATGCAGATAACAGCCTCATGATATAACGCTAGCTAGTATTTTTATGAAAGATTCATGATGTACAGTACTGACAACGGATGTGGCAGGCGATTCCACTGTTACTGCGGCAGGTTGGGTAAATTATGGACTTAGTAATAATCCTTTCCGGCAATCTTGCATGCCAGTTCGGCGCACAGAAAGACGCAGCAAGGGGGGACGGTGGAACACTTGGCGTCTTAATTCGAAGGTTGCGTGCCTGGGATCCACCGGTAGAAAAATTGTTTTTAGGAGCGAAGCTCCTTAGGCCGGCACCCCGCCGTCGCCGTCGCCGTTGAAGCTGCCTGGCACGGTGCCAGCTGTGGTGTCTCTCCCTCACGCGGGAGGATAAATGAGCTTTATGATAGCTGGAACGCGGCTGGCGTCTACACGATGCGCAAAGCGCGAGAATACGAACGCATGCGAAGCGGAGGCAGATTACTCTCCCTCTCCCTTTTTCTTCGACTATGCCTCTCCCCTCAAAGCGGCGAACGCGAGAAACCATCGCTTCAACCTGTCGTTCGCCCAGCGGTTGGTCCGTTGCCTGGACAATGAAACGCCGCGCGTGCTGAACGCCGTGTGCGTCCCATTTCATTTGTTTCCATTTATGTCATAACTACTAGAGTAGCGTTCAAAATAAACAATCTCTCCTATATTTTCACTTTCCTTAAAGGGACACTAAAATGAAAAATAATTTCTGCCGTATTAGTGAGTCTCTCTTTCACGATACCAAAAACACCAGGCTTGCCACGAGAAGACACTTAGTAAGAGAGAAAACACGCAAAAAAAAACAATGTTGGTGGCGACGCCACCTTCAAGTTCCTGCAGCAGCAGCGGTGGCGTCATTGATTTTGACGCTGCCTATTAGTGTCTACGCAGTTCATAATCGGTAAAAATGAAATACGGCCGCGTCCACATCTGTGTAGAGCGCGCGAGCAGCCGTTTTTTGCTCTTCGGGGCGCCATTTTGCGGCAATTGCGAGCTCTGGCGTGGTCAGCATGACTATTAGGCCGCGCATGCTCCTGACACACCACGTAAGAGCCCGAAGCTGTCGTAAGGTGTCGCCCAGCAGAGCAAAACCCGGCTGCTCGCGCGCTCTACACAGACATGGAAGCGGCTGTACGTTGCATTCTGCGGAAGCCAGCTGTAACTTTTGCTTTGACTGATTAACTAGTTCGAAATATTTTAGGTCTACGCGTGAGTAAAGATATAACGGAAAACTATTACACGCACACATACAAAAGAACACACGTCTTCTCTCCTCAAGTTCAATGTTCCGACTGTCCCACCCAACCAAATTCTTTCCTTCGGGAGAAGGCAGCACACTCTCTCCTGTCTGGGTTCGCACTCCACGGTGAGTCTGGCTCTCGTATGTCAACAGTTCCACGTTCGCAGTTTCGGTTTCTGGGGGAGACCGCCTTTTCTTGCTTGTTGTGTTCTCTCGGTTTATTACACCAGCTAGAGACTTAACACACCCAGTTTCAAGAACACAGTTGGGCATCTGTAGCCGAAAAGCACAAAACACTTTCAAGCCCGTGAAGTCACTGTCGGAGACACCGCCGGGAAGTAAAACTACGGAAAGAGTATAGAATGGTGAAATGAACGCGCCGGATTTTCCAGAGTATACTTGAAATGTCTGAACTAAGCGATTGTTCCACTTAAGTGTCACTCTAGCTGTCTGTTACATTCGTTCTGTTGTCTTTAACGCAACAACTGAGCCCCTCGGATAGCTCCGCTCCTATCGCTCAATCCTTAAAGGGGTACTGACACAAAATTTCGAGGCCGAGACAGCCTGCGGGTTCGATTCCCGTGAACATGTGTGTATCATCTGCAAAATATCAACAGCGAATATAGCTTGGGAGGTATTTGAAATTAATTTTGAAGTTTGCGTGAGCCATCGACTCCCTCGCGCTACGGACACCATCAGAGGTGACCCTTGGTGACCCCCCTACTTCCCTCACGTGACCACGCTGCAACAAGTTACGATGACGTCATCGCCGCCATTTTTCTTTTGCCGTGTTTGTTCCAGCAGTCTATAGGATCCCAAAGCATCGCTCAGTGGCGCTGCGACTCTTGACAGGCAGCGCCATCTCTGGCGGAAAAATAGAAACTGGGAATATACGTTGCGCGTTTTCTCTTCTCTCCTCCGCGCTTCCGTGCACGTGCAGCGCTTTCGCGCTGCGCGTGCACGGAAGCGCGAAAGCGCTGCGCTTTTCCCCTTCTCTCCGCCGCGCTGCCGCTCGCTTTCGTGCGCGTGCAGAGCTCTCGCGCAGCGCTTCGCTGTGTACCGCTTGAAAAATATTTCCCCGCTGGACAGGCGCTTCGAAAAGCGAACGTAATCAAAGGAGATGAGTTCGTTAGTCACGGTTATCGATATTCCACGCTGTCGACTATGAAAAACATGTGATTGTTGTTTAGATGTTCACGCTGGCAGTGGCAAACGCGTACTGTAGTGAACGAACTTTCGCGGCGTGCAGAAAAGAAAAAAATTACACCATCTCCCGCTAAAGGGAACCATGTGTAGATGTGAAGCAGCGGGCGCTAACAGCTTACACTGGCGGTGGCGTTGACGCTGGCGCTATCGCAGCGTTGCGCAGGAGAGAAAACTGAGGAGGCGCAAAGCACGCAGTGATGGAGCGGTGTTTCCTACTGGAACATGCCAATCGCTGCTAATGGGCAATGAGAGACAGAAGACTCCGACTGGACACAGAGACCCGCAGTCGGCTTTTAGTTAACGCGCACGCTGCGAATTTTTATTGTTCAACAACGCACAGGAGAAATCTCCCACCGGCACCACCTTGGAGGTCAAGATCCATTGTCATATATACGGGATGGACAGTGAACGGTTGTGCAGCGCGAGCAGTCGGTTTTTTCAACCAAGAAACTCGCTAGCAGACGCTGCCTGCGTCGGCGTCGCGAGGCGAGAGAGGGGGGGTAGCGTAGGAGAGGAGAGAGAGAGGGGGGACGCGCATGCGCAGTGGGGGGTGTGGACGCTGTGGGCAGGGATGCCTAGAGGAGAGAGGGGGGGGAGCGTATTAGAGGAGAGAGAGGGGGGGACGCGCATGCGCAGTGGGAGCGCGGGGGAGGGATGCCTAGAGGAGAGAGAGGGGGGAGCGTAGGAGGGGAGAGAGTAGGGGAGGCGCATGCGCAGTGAGGGTGTGGTTGCCGCGTGGAGGGATGCCTAGAGGAGAGAGAGGGGGAGAGGATTTTATTTTTATTTATTTTTTTTGAAAGGGTATGCGCATGCGCAGTAAGTGAGGCCTCGAGGCACACCACCACCACCACCGGATTAAGCTTCGCCATAAGATGCTTCACATCTAAAAGATAGAGAAACAAAGACTACACGTCCGCGGCACTAAAAAGCCTGAGAAGGTTCGAGTCATGCCGTTCGTACCGCTGGAGCATCACCCGCTGACTTAGCCACGAGGCAGCTAGCTTAGCTTAGCTTTAACTGCTGCGAAGCAAGTAGAACTGCTCGCCTCGTCTGTCTATCTTTTTTTTTTCGCTTCTCGCTTCGTGCTTGCACTCCCTTTTTTATGAGAATATCGACTTTACAGGTGTATAAGACTTGCTGCGCGAACGCGGCTCAGCGTGAGAGGTGTCAAATTTCAGGCGCGATGTGGTATCGGGTGACGAGCACGCGCAAAGCGCACCCGTAAACGCACACTCGAAGCAATGTACGAGTGCGCGGTGCGCGTGAAAGAAAACCGCACAGTCTCCGAAGATGGCAATAGCAATTCCTGAATTAAGTGCCAGTTAGATTCAGTGGCTTAAATATATATACCACCCTAAAAAAGCGAAAAAAACAGAACAAACCAGCAAAACGATGTCAAGTTAGCTGAAAATGCACAGGCGTTCGTTCCGGCGCGATGATGCAGCCTTGTGCGGAGTTCAACTGAACGCAACCAACACGGCAACGCTAACCGCGGTATCAAGTATGTGAGTGTGAACATCCAACAACGACAGATAGGTCTAACAAACACAAGGAATCAAAACACAAAGTTGCTTCAACATACAACCGTAATTGGATGTAAAAATGCGAGGCGGCGAGCAATCATTACTGCAGTTGTTGCATGCACGCGCCGCGTTACGTACTGATTCAGGTAGTCGAAACAAACGATTTCAAGCGAAGAATTGAGTCAGCGAAAACGGAAGGCGAGACAGAGCCAGAACTTTGTTCCTCTAACTACGGTGATCCACGCTTGTGTACTTTCTCTCTTGTACGACTTGTCCGGGAACTGATACAGTTTTACAGGCGGATCGCGTGCCGGTACTGTCTGCACTGCTGTGGCACACAGTAATACTTCGGACCTCGCTTCCGCTTTCGTGCGGTCGCTTCTACCATCGCCGAAATGCAGCTTCGCAAAGCAAGCCTCTCGGTTCAGCGTGCCAAGCTCACGGCGCAACGTCTAAGCTCCCCGCACCGACCGAAGAACGCGTGCGCACGTGTGCCGCCGCTGTCGGCTGTCGGTTTACTGTCGGTGAAACAGGCGCGCCCTCCGCCGCGCTTATTCCCAGTTTCACCAGCGCTTCTCTCCAGAGCCGCAGCGCGGCGCTGTCGTCGCTCCGCAAACTTGAGCTTTAGTTCCCTATTCGCCTCGTGTGCGACCGATGGCGGCGCTGCGAACGGCGCTCCGGTGACGCAAGGGCGGGGATTCAGCTTTTGTCGTCTGCTACGCTCTGGCTAAAACAGCAGCTTTTCGTTATAGTTCGCTCGCGTCGCACGGCGTTCCTCGACTACTAGCTGCATTTTCTTCTAATGATATTTCTTGAGATTACTGCTAGCGTTGCAGGAGTTTAAGAAACGTGAACATTTAACATATATAGCCATCGCGGTCAGGTTCATGCCCCCGAGTTCGTAGCGTCACTCACTGGGCTGGATGGCGTTGAAATAGCTTACGTGCAAGCGCGAACACCTCCGCCAACTGAGTTAAAGAGAGTTTACGCTGCTTTGAAATTGAAGCGCAATCAATTTTGCGGCTTATTCGCAAAAATCAGCGTTGTGTAAACAGACTTGAGATGAACGAAAATTCACGCTCCCTTCCCAATTGTAGTCATGTGGACTTGTGCAGACACGACAGCCGACAAAATGAAATCGATAACTTCATCGACCAGCGGGTTGCTGCGGATCATTAGCACCGATTGAGCGAGCTGGATGCAAATAAGATCGCTCGGAATGAAACGCCAACAGTGGATGCGCGTGGTACAGTTCGACCCTTATGGTTACGCTCATGAGCCACATTCATGTTTTCGATCGCGCTGTGCTGCCTAATAGACTGTGCGAGCATGTCAATGGTGGAGACAGGGTGGCGCGCACTATATTTCTTATACTTGGGCAACACGATCCGCTGCAGTGTTCGCGTTTCATTTGACACCGATAGTGCAGCTTGGTAAACAGTAGGGAAAATCGGCGAATCTGTCCAGGAAGGGGAGAAAGAGAGCTCTTTCCCACCATTCTTTTGGCACCTGTGGCTGATTATTGCTATTCTTTACCGTGCTGTAACAAGATTTAATATTCTAAAATGAGAGCCTTAGATATCTCTTCAAATGCGAATATTGACCGTCGACGTCCCCCGTCGCCAGCGTCAACACGAGTTATGCGAAAATTCATCACATGATGACGTCACCATGACATCCCAGACCGCCAAAATTTGTGACGTCATAACGTCACGTCACATGATTACGTCATCACATGACATCGTCGCTTTGCATTGCCTCCGTGATTGGTGGGCCGATCTCGGAGGCGATGAAAAACCAGGTGATGTGTAGAAAGCTTCAGTGCAAAGCCACATTACGTCCAGAAAGCATTTGGAGGGGGGGCGGCGAAGGAACAATACATCGACTCAAGAAAAAGATGGCTTTCGCCTTCGAGTGAACTTAGGCAAATGCATAAGAAACTCGAGTCTTTTTAGTACACAGACTGCACCAAGACCAATCAAGAGTCGACCGTTGAGACTGATTTACAGTATTTTATTGCAAATACATCTTCTTACGACTTTCGATGAGAAAGCTTTGTATTTATCAACGTCGGTATGATTACACTTATTCTGTGCAGCATATTTTCAGGCCACCGTGAACGAGAGAACGTCGATTTATTAGCGTAAGTATTAAAATATGTTGCAAAAAAAGAACAAATACAAAAGAAAATCACTCCGGACAACCTACCAATATTTAATATCCCCGTCGTCCATCCCCTTTAGACTCACCCTGTTTATTTCGTGTTTCAATTTAAAAGAATTACGACGCGCTTACACAGCAGCTGCTAAAAATGTGAATTCAGTCAAACGTTGTTGCCGGCAACGCCATTTAATTTATTTGTATGACATCACACGTCGTTTGTCATTCTCCGAACACAGGAATTGAACCTAAGGAGTAGGCTTGGCAACTGAACACGCGCAGCACGCGGTATACATTTATTGCGCTTTAACGTAGACACTGAAGCTGAAGCCCGAAAGCTGAAGTCAGTGATCGAAAACAGGGCAGGAAAGTCATTTTGAGTGCGCCATGGCCATAGAACAGTCGCGAAAAGAAAAATTCACCATAGAAGCAGATGTACACATGGATGGCTAGCAGACGACACCAGGATCAATCGACACAGAACGTGCTCCTGACGGCAACTCCGCTCGATTTCGCTGGGCATTTAGCTTGAACATTCAGTACATATTGCTTTGTGAACTTTCCCACCAATATTTCAATAACTCGAGCACGATCGACAGGCCGGCAGCGTCGAGCAGCCTTCACGTAGCGAACGCGCGCGCGAAGAGCTGCATCCGAGTCCTCTCCTTGACGTCACACGCGAGAGGGCGCCACTCCAAACATCTCGAGGCGAATACTTCTCGGCGGCTGGTCGCGAGTTCGTGGCCGCGGCGCACGCGTTGAAAGTTTTGTGTTCGGCGACACTGCTCTCCCCGTTTCCCATTCGACAGGACTTCTTGATGCGGACCGTGCGGAAGTGCGTCACAGTTCTGTGTGCTGACGTGATCGAGAGCTGCGCATGCTAGGGTGGTGATAGTTGCACCCGGCGGCTTGTCGTTTTTCGAGCTCTCTCAAACCGAAACTGAAACTTGTTGGTAATGAGGAGCCTGTAATTAAATAGATGTCGCGTACTGCAGCAAACGAGCTGCCGTGTTATCACTAAAGGCCCCTAGGATCACATTGCAGCAAAAAAAAAAAAAAAACGCGAGGCCGAAGTTTTTTGTGTCAGTACCCATTTGATAGGTATTTCCTACCCAGTTTCAGCTCCTTTACTATATATATATTTTTCTCGAATTCAGCCATCTACCCCACGCTGACGTTTCCCCCCGCGAATTCACGTGGTCAGCGTGCCAGGTTACAACGCGACGACAATTTGCTGGGGCATCATCTACTCGTCGCGTTTCGAGGGACAAGGACAACTCGACAAATATGGCCAAGTACAAGCTCGTCGCCAGGAAGCTTAGGTTCCAGTTCAAGTCATCCACAATGCTTGCCAGCTTCACCTTCGGCCTGACCATCACGCCTCGCTGGGCGAACGACATTTGGTTCTTCGCAGTAAGTATACAATCTAAACGAGTCGCACGTTACGAAAACTAATACGGTTCTTTTCATTTATTTATACAAGTACATCACGGGTTACAGTGTCTGGAACATTGTGTGAGGCGGTGTGTGACAACAATAAACTAGCACTAGAAAATGGTACACGACATAGCAAATTCAGTATTACAATCGAGGAAATGAAATAATAAAGACATCGAAAGACAAAGAAAAAACACAGCAAAACACGCGAAGCAGTCACAAGATATATATATATATATATATATATATATATATATATATATATATATATATATATATATATATATATGAAAAATAAACACACTGCAGAAGTATGTTTTATACAAAATTAAAAATGTAAGTGTTAAACAGGGACAACTAGTAGCAGTACAAGAGTAACATAGTATGAATGGCTTTGATAAATCACTCGTATTCGGGAAAATCTATGAGAAAATAAATAAGGTTAGTTGATGTATAAAAGTTGATATGGTGTCAGGGAGCCCGTTCCCCATTTTTATACATCGGGGAAGGGAGGATTTGTTAAATGCATGCGTTCGGACTGATAGACTTCGAAAGCACGTGCTATTATGGAGACTGTTAGAAGATCGATGTGGTTTTATAAGAGGCAGTGTGGTTTGACGGTTACTGTATATTGT
Source organism: Rhipicephalus appendiculatus (assembly GCA_030522465.1). Taxonomy (NCBI): domain Eukaryota; kingdom Metazoa; phylum Arthropoda; class Arachnida; order Ixodida; family Ixodidae; genus Rhipicephalus; species Rhipicephalus appendiculatus. The sequence continues at coordinate 39,860 of JALIZH010012545.1, forward strand.
TTTGTGTGGCAAGCAGATTACAGCCCTATCGTTACATGTCCGAAGGTGTGGGAGTGAAAGTGAAATGCTTCACTTGTTACCCTAGTTACACTATAAATGAAGGAAATAGGTGTAAATTTAAGGGCTCGTTTGCTTTGTTAAACGCAATATTAATGAGAACTAACACACAATGATGCCAAGGAAAATTGTAATGTAAATGTGCAGAAAGAAAAGTGGACGAAAAGATAACTTGCCACTGGCAGGGACCGAACCTGCGACATTCGAATAACGCATGCGATGCTCTACCACTGAGCTACTGTGGCGGTCATCCCTCCGTCCACATTATAGGGTATATATGTGCATTTAAACGTGGGAGCGTCAGTCGCCGTAATGGCAACAGGCGGCGCTGACTCGGCATACAAATGTGGGCAGTCCAGCAAACCCGTGAGTCGGCGGTGAGGCAAGGCCTTGACGTTTTCCGGTGGGAGACCTAAGCCCAGGTCGCGCTAATCCTTGCCGGACGTTTAATAAATGTTGTATCCATCCTTGGCGGGGCAGCATCAATACAACTAGGGTGCCTGTATGCGCGCTTGGGCGTACGCATCGAGGCACACTCAATAGAGACTTTTAGTGCCGAGGACCCCCAGCCTTCCGCGTACGCACCCTCTTGCGTTCCTTTGTACTCCCAGCTGCACCCACGGAGAATACAAAGGAACGCAAGAGCGTGCGTACGCGGGAGGCTGAGGGTCTCCGGCACTAAAACTCTCTAATACATCGACTGAGGAGAAAAAAGAAGACAGCTTTCGCCTTCGAATCGTTTTAAGTGGATGCATAAGGGCCCTTGTGAGTTTTTACAACGGAGCTGTAAGCGGGACACCTTCTTGATTTGTGCTATCCGTCCGCGGCCGTTCATGAATAGACAAAAAAAAAAACCAAGCTTCATGTCACGTTTCTCCTCAAGCCGCGTGACTCATTTGCAAGTGACGGTGAGCACAAGATGCCTTAAGGCCTGACCACATGTACGCGTTGGAGCGTGTCAGCAAGTGGCTTGTAGACTCTACGCCGCACCCTCTCCCATTGGAGAGGGCGCGCAGCTTCGTGTAGCCACGTGCGCTCTCTCCGCATAGGGAGAGGGCGCGGCGCCGAGTGTGTACATGCCGCTCGCTGACACGCCGCAACGCGTGCGTCTGGTCAAGTCTTTACTGCGCTCTTTAGTAGACGGCGTACCAGTGCCTTCAAGAGCAAGCAATGATCACAGATCCCTCAAATTCTGCTTCCCATCTGCGTGCAGGGCTTGTCAGCGGCGGTAGCGTACGACTCCTTGGAAGAACTGGAGGAGTCATTCGGGCACCACAAGAATTGGCTCATCAGCTACCGTGACCGGGCCTTGAAATTCTCGGAGTACGTGAGATGGTCGCATATATTCACCTCATAAATTGATGCTCCTCTTGGTACAACCATTTGCTCAGTGAACCTCGGCCCATCGGTCACAGTTTCCAAGGTCTTTAACATTTTATGTCTAGATAAGCTTTAGAAAGGGCGAAAACAAGAAACATAAGAGATATTAGCGCAAAGATCAATAAGTAGACTCTAATATCTAGGCTTCGTTTCATTAGTATTGTTTCTGAAATATTGGCGTTGTCCTAAACTTCTTTTGCTCTTTTTTTTTGTCATTTTACTGCAGTTCGTTCACTTTTATTTGTGTTATTGCGATATCAACTATATGAACAATTTCAACGGTTTTTTTTTTGGCGTCGCCGTCATGTCCTGCATCATGTACAAATCGATTAACATGCTCCTGCGCATCGTATGTTTTACCCGCGGGTAAAAGCGCGCCCACGGGGAGACGAACGCGGCTGAAGCAGAGATCAAAAGAGACGACCAGTCTCGTTGCACGGAGGGCGCATGCGATAACATGACCCCGCGTGCCAGGCCTGCCGTTGATTGTTACTCAAGCAGAGAGGAAACGCCCCTCCCGTCTTCAAGGAGCACAAAAAAACGCGGGGGGGGGGGGGGGGTTCGCTCGAGCAGCAACTGTGAACGTTACTTCAAGCACGCGCGCTATCGCGGCAGGCATTAGAGACGGCTCGTATACCCTTCTACGTGCTGAGCTCTCAACGCGAAGAGAGTGTGCGCTTTTCTTGTTGGAGCGGCCGTATTCTCTTGCACTAGTGTTTTGTAGAGTTACGCGAGATAGGATCCAAAAGAGTTAGCTGCTAGCCATACTTCGTATAGGTAATACTTCAATTTATTGCTATCGCATTCATGGCCTCGCCGGTTCGGTAAAATGGTGATTTATTTATTTATTTATTTATTTATTCAATATTCTCTCAGGGTCATTACGGGTTTAGAGAGGACAGTTCTTACCAGCACAAAGCCTTAATTCAGTAAACTGTATTGAATAACCCAAACAAAATGTATAGAACACAAATGGCGCCTATAGATATTCAATGTTGGCTATGGCGTTCGTGGATGCACGTTGAGACAGAAAATGTTCTTATAGTTATAAAACGTTAGCAAAGACATTCATCAACAACTGCTCATCAACAATGGCGACTGTCGAGAGAGGAAACCGATCTACGCTTGGACGTACGCAGTTATTTAATTAAATGGAAGCTTGGTGTGTTTCAAAAGGCAGGAACTTACATTTGACGTTGAGCTTATTACGAGTTAGGAACTTACATTTGACGTTGAGCTTATTACGAGTTAATTTTTTTTTCGCAGGATCCACTTAAAGCGGAAACAGTCCCATGTATATTTTAGTGGAAGCACTTTAGTTACCGGCTGTTGGAATTTCATTTTAGCAGCGTCAAGCTAAAATACTTTATCAGCTTAGATTTAAGCACTCGTTAAATAATGCAAGGTAGTAAAAATTAATTCTGAGTCTCTGATGCACGGCTGCTCGGCTTCTCTTTTCGCCATATTACTTCAGATAATGTTTTTTTTAGATTTTTTTTGTTTTTTTTTTTTTTGTCTTTATTTTTTACACGGGAAGAGTGCTACACGTTGAAAATAAGGAGAGAACGGAAATTCAGCGAAAGAACCGCACTTTACGGTATTGGTGTTACGCTGTAGCTATCACATTTACAACACAAAACAAATACAAAAAACGTGCAGATTTTACAAGAACGCGCAAAATTGTCATTGTCAGAACGCGCCATATTTTCAAAACTTAAACCGGCAAATTTCGTTCTTATAGGAGCGTCATCTAATCGTTCGTAAGCTTTCCGCATTTCACGAGTAATGAAATATGCAAATCGAAGTTCCGGCTTATGTAAACATTTCGTCACTATTACCATTGCTTTTCAAATCCCGTCATATGGTAATATAGAAACAAAGAAAGGTTCGTAAAGCATGCTTGCTATTGACAATGTAAAGGAATAGCCAAGTACACATCCGGGAAAGCTATAATCGTGTCCTCCCTTCTGGCAGCGCGATGAACAGGCTGACTCCGGACACGTTCGACTTCGTCGCCAACAGGGACGAGACGATGCTCTCCAATGCTTTCCTGCTCATTCTGATCTACAAGGATTGCCTCCTGGGCAGGGAGAAATTCCAACTGCAGGTAAGGGCGGGGGCCGAGACAAGCAATTCCGCAGTACGAAGAATTACGTAGGCTTGTCAAAGGATAACGATGAAGTGGATGCTTGGCCCCGTTGGTACGACGTAGCTGAAATACCTAGCTTAAGTACATAGTTGCTTAAGTACATAGCTTAAGTACAAGGCCTGTTGGTACGACATAGCGCCCGCTGCGGTGGTATAGCGGTTAGGGTGCTCGGCTGCTGACCCGAAGGCCGCGGGTTCGATCCCGGCCGCGGCGGTCGCATTTCGATAGAGCCGAAATGGCAGAGGCCCGTGTACTGTGCGATGTCAGCGCACGCTAAAGAACACCAGGTGGTCGAAATTTCCGGAGCCCTCCACTACGGCGTCTGTCATAATCATGTCGGGGTTTTGGGACGTTAAATCCCAGATATTATTATATTGTTATTATTGGTACGGCATAGCTGTTGGTACGACATATAATGCGCAAAAAAACGGACCACAAAAAACAGGAAGCGCCAAACAGCGGTGACTTGCAAGAAAGGTTTATTCGTCAACCAGGAGCAATATGTGCTTGCTCAGTCCAAAAAAAAAAAAAAAAAAAAAGAAGGGAGAATGATAAAGATAATATCAACAAACTGCCAGCATCATCATTGTTAACCATGCACATTGCGGGTATAACCATCTGAGGGATAATGAATTTCCTTGCATGTCAAGGCAACTGATTTCCTTTTTCTTGCGCTCCGTCTTGTGCGCAGTTTTCTGTCAGCGAAGGATGACGAGCCACGAACAATGAATTATAAAACAGAGAGAGTTCCCTATACTGTTACGGTGAGAGATGTTTATTTTACAGAGAGGGGTGATAGGTGGTCGCGGAAGGCTTAGCACAGAATCCAATCACACTTCATTCTTCTCTTTCACACCTCGTCCAAAGTCCGGTATCAGTTCCCCCGGTGCAGACGATGCCCACCGGGCAAGTCAGTCGGTGTCGCTCGCGATAGGGCTTCAAACGGGCCACATGCACGACGTCCGTTTTCCTTGAGCGACGGCCAGTAGATGTGAGCCGTGATACGACGTACGTAACGTCGCTAAGGCGCGACAATATGATAAACTGCATACGAACAGGGGCGGCGCTAGCGAGGGGTGTACGGGGGGCTGGAGCCCCCCCCCCCCAGAATTTTCGCCTGCCCCCCCCCCCCCCCTATGCCTCCCCAAGAGCAATCATAGTCAAAAGAGAATGCATGATTTACCCGTTTTTCTGCTCCCCTGGACGAACTCACTTATCGTGGGTGCCCCCCCCCCCCTCCCCCCCCAGTGAAAAAATCCTGGCGCCGCCCCTGCACACAAAGTACACCACACAAGGAAGGAAACGCACAGATATCGCGATGTATCAGTGTGGTTTATACCTTGTGCTGTGGCCCTCGTGGGCTGTTTGCCCTTTTTAGCTATGTACCACCACGTCCAAGCATCTGCTTTAGCTGAACAGTAAAAGCAGCTAATTCGCACTTTACGAGACTGGCAAAACTGTCCGAATTAAACTAACGCCGAATTATCCAAAGTATCAAGAAAACAATTAGCAAATGTCTATTACATCGATGCACTTTCATTTTACTGAGGAATACGCATTTTTTTTTATTGGCGCCAGTATGCCCTACGGCATAAGGTAAATAAAAAGAAAGAGTTCAGTTTCCTGTATCCAGGGTTTATTTTGTATAAGACCAGTGCAAAAGCTGCAATTTTCGTCATGTGCGGATTTAGTCCCAACGTGAATGCGGGTCAAGACACTGTGTCCTAATCTGAAACGTCCTCTGAACCCATGCCTGACTACGTGCCAACAACAGGATTGTAGATGACGACGACGCCTTTATGAAAGCCCGTACAGGTTTCGGCTGTCCGCAAACGCGGTTTTCGTTCGCTCGCGTCACAAATTTGGGGCACTCTGCGCTCGGCGGGCTTCGAGTATCATCCAGATTGACCGTGTTGCGGCCAAGTGTGGCAGAATTTTTATGTTTGTATTTCTTGTATAACTTACCGCGACGTAACACTATGTAATTTGTTTCAAGATCTTTCACTCATTCCATTATATTGCTACAGAATTATGCTTTACTTATGCCGTACGACTTGTCATTGTAACATGTAACCCACTCCCCTCTGTAATGCCTCTTTTGGTCCTGAGGGTACAAAAAAAAATTTTAAAAAAATGAAAACTAACGAGAGTCTGATACCATTAAACAACGCATATGCTTGCCGCGACCCAAGAAGACGTCCGAATAATCCGACTTTCCGAATTAACGAGTGCAGAATTAACGAGCTTTTACTGCAGCAGAATGTGCCTATTGGAAACTGTCACACTGTGGTCTGCACACGGTGGTACAGTAGTTAAGGCGCTCGGCTACTGACACAAAAGCCGCAGGTTCGTTCCCGGACGCGGCGGCTGAAGTTCGATGGAGGCGAAATGGTAGACGCCCGTGTATTGTGCGATGTCAGTGCACGTGAAAGAACACCAGATGGACGAAATTTCTGGAGCCCTAGACTACGGCGTCCTTCATTATCGTATCGCGGTTTTTGGGGACGTACAACCACAATTATTGTTAACATTCACATTCGTGGTATATTAATATTTTCCTGCGTGGCTTTCACGGGCGAAATGTAGACAAGACAGTAACTAATCCGTAAGCACACCAGGCGCTGTGCTGAAGGACAATTGTGCGTGTACTGGGGAGCTATTCTCGCGGTGTCCACTTAGTGGACATGTCCACTTCGGCCTCCACTGATTGGCCAAGCTCGGCGAGCAGCGCGCCGCCTGTTTCCGGGCTTTCTTCCTCAACGTCATTTTGACGCCACGCAGCTTTCACAACTCTCGACACAAATGAGAAAGACGGAATGCGTTTCGCCGCAACGAATGCTGCCCCCAGCGATCCGCTTTTGAACTCGCATCTCGGAGGCCTGCATGAACTCTAATCACGTTAGCCCTTGAATTAGGTTTAACGCGGCCGCCCGCCTGACGCACCTGGAAGGTCGGTACGCATTCCCTGCATCGTTCTTCAAACATCTCAACACGTTCATACGCAAGTTCATACTTGTCAAGTTTGTTGAAGAGTCCAGTTACTGTTCATTTCGTCCACTTTCTTTCTCTTTATGCTGGGATTGTGCTGGCGGGTTCGGTGCGTCGACGTGGCCAAGAGCGCCATGACGTCACGGCTCGCCGCTTTTTCGAGTAACTGGATGCACTCCACCGAAGTGGACATGTCCACTAAGTGGACACCGCGAGAATCGCGCCCCTGTGCACGTATGATTCGGTTTTAAAATAAAGCACTCGAAAGACGGCCTCCATTTTGTGTTATGTTTTTTCGGCCTCGTCTGCTCAAGCGTTTTACGTCGTCACTTTTACAAACGCCTCGAGCTCGTCTTGACCGTTGACCGGTTAAAGTTCATGCACCTACCACGCCAGTAATATGCGTGTGACCCCCAAATTCGTTAGGGTGACAATGTTATGAAACCCTCTGAAATATCGCTTGCGTATCTCAACCGCTGACGAGACAACGCTCCAGCTAAGTGTGTACAGTGGACGGTCGCCTCAAGTGGCGAGGCAAAGTATTAATTATATCGTTCTAACGTTACGGAACTCTCGAAACGGTCCTTGCTGACCTGCACCGTCTGACCACTTAACGTTCTAACTGATGTATACAGGCGTCGCGTGCGACATCTGGTGGCATAAGTAATTGGATAAAGCGCGGGAACGTCATGGAAATTGGGAGGAGTGGCGTTTGCATGGTTCGAGTCGTACAAGTGTGGCTGCCATTTCTTTGCTGTTGAGGTAATTTTGTTAACAACGTGAAATGCCTCAGGCCCTTGTACTTATATTTAGGTGAAGGTTAAAGAACACCAGATGGTCAAAATTTCCAGAGCCCTTAACTACGGCTTCCCTCATATTTATATCATGGTTTTCGGATGTAAGACCCCTACGATTACTATGTCTGAATTTCTTGAACAAATTGCGCAGCGACAAAGGGATCCACGGTAACGCCGCACCAGCGTAGATATGACAAAAGGGCTGGTGCCCTTTAATAATTAATAGCGGTGGTAAGCGGCGCGAAACTTGCACGCTATGCAGTTCCTTGCAACAGGCTTGAAAGATGTTTGTTTCGAACAGTCACTACATTTTTACCAATTTTCTCGAAATTAGGAAATGGAAATCGCCAGAAGATTAGCTTAAGTTAATGACGAGAAAAACGATCTCTCCGTTCACCTGTACTTAAGCAGTAAACTCTCGATCGTCCTCTCAACCGTCGCTGAATGAACAATGAAGCTTCCGCCTCAGCGCGTCGCATATAAAACTCCCGTCTTCGCGAACGCATAGCGGTGAACAAAAGTGCGCTTAGAAGCGAGACGTCGGCTCGGAAGCACTCTATTCCAAGCTTCAGCGTGGGGCGATCACTGTTATCTTCTTTCCTTCAAAATTACTCATGCACGACGGGATAACGAGGAACCGGGCGGCTGCTGCGCTCGATCCGGTAGGGGTTTGGCAATTTTCCGTATCAATGCGCCGAATCGGATCGACTTGAGCGGTCGGCTGCGGCTGTGGCTTCCACTGAGGTGGCACGGATATAATCCGTGGCGCGGAGCTGTTCCGAGTCGCTAAAACTTCGCGGCTCTGACCCGTGTCAAAGGTTTCACTCTAAAAAATGTGGTGAGAGTGAAAAAGGGGTTAGTTTCTGTCCCAGAATTATAATCTTCTATCTGCTTGCCTCCATTTACGTTATCGTCTCGAACCCGGTATTTCCCCCCTCACGAACTACATGCGCCTTATCAGCGTGACCTTGCGTTCTCGATAGGAACATGGCAAGCGCCGATTTTTCAAAGAAAAGAAGCGCTAGCAAGCCAGATGTAGATTATATTTGTTAGACAAAAAGACAGCTGTTTTACTCGAAACTTTCTTAAGGTACTGCTTCGCAAAGTTCTGCTCGCAAGTTTGTCACTTGTATGTATGACTTAAATGGGTATTGGGACAAGAACATTTATTTGATGTAGCTAGCGAACGTACATTTCATGCGCCGTTGAAACAAGTCATGGTGTGGGATGTCCGCTGTCGTCAATAATGCAGCATTGGAGGCAAAAATGTAAAAAGTAAAGGTGTCGTAAATGTTTTTGTGGTAACACGCTTGAGGGCATGTAACAGTTTACAATGCAAATGCGAAAGACGTCGAAGATGTATGCACAAGTTTTAAGTGCGTTCAGAACTATTAACAAGTTTGTGCGCCATAGGTCCGCAGCATCGCTGTACCACTGAGGCATCATAGTAAAGTCACGGCTGGCTGTTACAGGTCTCAAGCAGGTGGAGTTAGATTACCACGGCGTATGCTTTCATCAATGAAGCCATACAAGCTCCTGTCTAGCCAACACCTAAGAAACAATTTGTGCAGACTGTTGACAAAGGAAAAGAACACCTATGAGTTCGCATTTGGAATGTGATAAATGCAACGAAACCTGTTTTGCAGTCTATGATCATTATGATTCAGTGTTAAATGAGGTCATTGAAAGACGTTGCGTTGCACTTAACATCTCGTATCGAAACGGCTTACAAAAGCATTGGCGATTTTCACGCGACGTCGAAAAAATCGCCTTTCGCAACCTTCCTGTAAAATTTCATGGAGGGAGCAATACAAAACAAAAGCCAGGGTATTCCAGTGCGATGCTTCGTCCTCATAAAGAAGTCTCGCTGGCCTCGCACAGGAAATTGTGTGCTTTACTTACACATCGCCTCTAGCAACACGTCGACTTCTATGCCTATGCGCAAATATAGGCGCAGCACAGGATTCAATACCCTAGCGACTGATGGATCCGAAGAAGTAGGGGAGTGCAAAAATCAAAATGTTTCTAATATCGAGTGGAATAGGACCCTATTCGCTTCGGTCTTTGAATCAATAGTCACATTCATTTCCGTATGGGATATGAGGTCTTTCAGTGCGAATGTGTATTTGAACCGTATTTTAGCCGCACTTAATATTTTTCCGTGAGTGCATGTCTAAAGTAAATGGTGACCCTTCTGAAACATCTCATATGCATAGCATTGTGATAGTTCTGACTTTTAAAAGAAAAAATGAAAGCTTTTTATTCGCGCTTCTTTGTGTACACTAACAGAGAAGGAATGGGCCTAAGGTATTCTGCAAATCCAAGCAAATTCCCGGTCTCCCAATCACAGTTCGGTCAACAAAAGCAAGCGCACCATCAAATTTGCACTATGGTACACGCAATGATGTTTACATAGACATCATAGACACTGCAAGAACTTCGAACATGTTCTACGTCATAACGTGATGAAATTAGTACTAAAAACACAGCATAAGCTGTCCATAACATTTAAACTGCGCAATCCTTATGCAGCGCAGGAATAATGATAGTAAATGGGAGCAGACATGATATGTAGCACAGTAGTCATGGACTAGCGTGCTATACACCACATCCAATGCTACGAATGTATATACACCACATGCCAGTCGCGTAGGCAGAAATTTATTTCGGGGGGCATGAGCCCGGTGTGCCACCCTCTGGCTGCGCCACTGCCACATGCATGTGGTAAAATTATTCCCTATTTTTAAACAGGGCTAATCATTGCGTAGTGTGCTGTACAACGCATAAAACGCTACTACAGTAAACGCCATATGTATCGTAAATGTGTTCATATTATCTAAACAAGGCCAATTATTATGCAGTAAATATAGCAGTGATAAGAGAAAGAGCAGCTGACATAGGAAGTAGCATAATGCGTATCGAGTGATAAAAGGTTGTTCAGGAGAATCATGCAACAAAGGTGTTACAGACCTCATACATTTCCTAATAAAATAACATAGTTGATCCCTTTGTCATAAGAATCGATATAACACGAAAGTAAAACGTGTCCTTACAGTAGTAGTTGAGTGCTAACTATGGCGACTAGATATATGTTAACTGTACATTGATATAGGAGAGCTTGCACAATGTCTATTGGTGTTTGAGCTATAGCACCGTTTAACGTGGTTGCACGCACGTTGACGCTTAGTAGTACATTTCCATCCCGACGACTAACGTCCATGATCAATGACTGCACAAACCCTTGCGGTAGCTGTAGTAGTTAATGATGAGAGCGTAATCAGAGAAAGCGGTGTGACAGCCATAGAAGCGTCGTTGATTGGGCTCAGAACATGGGCTAAGGTCGCCAACACCACGGCGAGACTGGAGGGGAACGCAACACGCGTCGTATTTTTCTCGGGGCGAGCGTAAGTGGGGAATGCGGTGTTACAGCCAGGTGAGGCAGGCGCGCGTCGCAGAGCTATTTTTGGTATGGATGGATGCTATGAGCGAGGCCGACGCTAGGGGCTCAGATCGCCACCTCACGGTGTGTTAATGATTGGACAAAATTGCACTTCTTCTATTGGAAACGTCCCAAATGGGACGGGCGCACAGCAATGACACGTTGCAGGAGCTAATAATGGACGCCAGAGTCATGACGCATTACTTCACTTTACCGCTCCTAGTGGGCGACAGCACTCAGGAGTCCAAGAGCATTGCAAGGGGAAAGTGTGAGATATAAAAGGAGCGTTTGTAAACCCTCCACCGTTTCTGACCGTGGCGCAGTGGATAGTGTGCCCAATATCTGTTGTCGTAGACCTAGAGGTCGTGGGTTTGACTACCGTTGACGGAACTTTTTTTTTGCTTTGTCATCTGATCGTGTGAATTTTTGGGCGTCATCTCCGTGACAAAAAAAAAAAAAGCCGCCAGGCCTGCGCGGAACGCGCAGCACAGCCACAGCGAAAGCTGGGAGAGTGGCCTTTTTAGAGTCTTTTTTAAACACTCCTGCGGCAACTACTACAAGCGCACTTGCATGGTACCCACTGCGCCATAAATAATCATTTTTGTGTTGTGGGGAAGCGTCTACTATGCCATTATTCGTCATTCTTTAGAAAAGCGTGGTACCCGCTACACTTTTGTAACGCATTATGTGCACTTTGTTGATGCTGTGGCTGACGACGATGAAGAATTTTGCCTGAGGCTTTTGTAATGGGTTGGAGCATTGAACGCCCCACTCGTTAGGCAATTAGCATTGTGTGACACCTGGTTCTTACTTTACTGTTCTAAAACGCTTTACAACACACGTTAACGCGATTCCTTTCCCGACATGAAGCCTCCATAGGGTCAGTTTGCACCGCAGTTTCAAGCAACGGCGTAGCTCAGTGGTAGAGTGCTGGGCTGCCACGCAGAAGACCCGGGTTCGATTCTTACTCTGTCATAGGTGTTTTTTATTTATTTAGTTTTTTTCTTATTTCGTGCGATATTGGTTACGGACACCGGCGGCGGCGGCGGCGGCGGCGGCGGACAACTACGGCGCAGGAACGACCCTTGTTGTGATCTCATAACAGCTTTCGCTGTAAAAAACGTCTCTGAAGTCTTGGTAGACCCCGGCTTAAATACTTTCGTGTTAAAAAATAAACATGCATGTTGTAGGTTTGGAATGGCATTTCTTCTAACTAATGAATTTATGTCACATTCGGTGTTTGATAGTTCATAATGGCTGAATTATAACACAAACTGTTTGCAAGTCATAATTTGTTATTTACATATCGAACTCCAGCTGTCTTTTTTTCTTAGAATCGTGGAATGCATTGAAGTTTAAATCCTTTCTGTTTAAAACTGTGTTAATCTATTCCAGTTATTATTTGTAAAGTCACACGCTAAAGCTAGGTGTTCGTTTATTTTGTACTTAGACGTATGTGCATGTTATTGAACCCCAGAGGAGCGGAGCCGTCAACTACGGCTTTTGTAATAATCACGTAGTGGTTTTGGGATGCAAAACTCAAACATTTATTTATTTGCTTCAATCGCGGGCTGGATCTGTTGTGTCGTTCCTTGCCCGCAGGTTCGCGACTTCATCAGCAAGTACAAGTTCACGACGACCAATTCGGACAGCGCCGTCAACATCCTGACGAGCAGGTCGACGTACCAGAAGGCTTACTTCGACACCTGGGCCAACAAGCACGGTCACCCGGTCGTCGTTGTGCAGGTAACGTTAATTCAACAGCTTTACGACTCACGGACAACTTTACTGGGCGATAGGGGCTTTTAGCTTGTAAGTATACTTTTTAACGTTACCGTGTTACCGGAATACCGGGTTGCGCTTACCGTGTTACCGGAACGCATGTTTTAGGAAAGTTCTAGCTCCCATACGTAAACGTAAACCTTTACGTTTGCGCAAAGCAGTAAATTGCGATGATAACTGCATTTAAATTATATTTCATTTTGATAACATTGAATCACCACTGCGGCAAAATCATAAGAGAGGTTTTTTAGCGTGTAAAGTATCCCAATGTACGCGAAAGAGTGTCAAAATACCGGGTTACCGGACGATGGTGTCGACATCTTGTAACGATTTGCGCAACCATAGTCATGGACACGTTTGTCTTCGCCTAGTGTTTTTGAGGGAAAAAAGGATTAAAAAGGCAACTCATTCGTAGTTATGCCGCTGCAAGGCATTCACATCATAAGTAGAATGCACGATGTTTCAGCAATACCAATACTGTGCTTGCCTGGTTCTTCTTGGCCCCGCTATGGCCCCGCTAGATGGCGCCACCTATCCAGCATGTCAGGCATGTCTAGGTCACTCTGGGCATGTCAGGGGCTTTAGGCCTCTCACGTTTACTGCTTCGGCTTGCTAGGTCACACTAGCTCCGGCAATCCTGCTGAAACAATTAAAGTGATCGCTCGCACTTCGGCTTATTACTCGGCCTCGGCGTCTGGAGTCTCCTCAAAGCGGATATCGCGAGTAGCCACGAAAGAAGGCGGATTTGCGAGATAGGGCCGAATACGTGAAGCCTATCCGGCGAGTAGTTTACGTTCCGTAAAAGTCTACGTTCCGTAAAGAAACGCGCATGCGCAGATTCCTTCCGGTATCCGGTAACACGGTAACGTAAAGATGTATACGTACAAGCTAAAAGCCCCTAATGACGCGAACGCCACGGAGCCGGATCGCGCGAACGCTACCGCTAATGAATATAGCCACACAATTGCGGCCGTGCTGCTTGAGAAGTGAAACCCGCCACGGTCGTCTACTGGTTATGGTGCTCGAGTGCGCACCCGGAGGTCGCGGGATCGAATCCTGGCAGCGGCGGCCGCATTTTCGATGGAAGCGAAAATGTTTGACAGCCGTGTGCTTAGATTTTGGCACACGTTTTCGAACCCCAGATGGTCGAAATTTCCGGAGTCATTCGCTACGGCGTCCCTCAGAATCATATCGTGGTTTTGGGACGTAAAACCCCAACAATTATTGTATTATTACACGAGGAATCAAAGCAAACTTCTTTAGTTTCTACGGGAGCTCTTTCAGACAGGGCGAAGCAGACACCAGTAAGTTAATTAGATTTACGTAAAGTTAGACGTAGTCTGTTCGCGCGTTTGCAGGCGTGAGAAAGTCACGCGTTTCGCGTGTACCTCAAAAGCTAAATGACGTTAGCGTTTTCAGGACTACCAAGTGTTACAGGGAGTGCCAATCTTTCGCTTCATTTCTTAAGGAAAAGGATAGGCGAAGTGTTGATAAAAAAAATGGAATCTGGGAGATGAATTCTAGCATGAAATCGCTGAAAACTTATCCCAACGAGGGAGTCGCCGACAATAGAAATAGTAAAGCTCTTTACGGTGGATGACTAATTCGGTCAGAATGTACAGATTGTCAGCATGTCACGCATTTCCTCGTTATCTTTGCATGATCATCATCCCAGTGAGCCTCTTAATTATCGCTCGCCAGCGTGTTATGTGCCCTGGACTACGTCCCGTCTTCGTGTGCTTGTTGATAATCGCCTTGATCCCTCCATAACGATAATAAATTTGTTCAGGGCCGTGTTTCACGGGGCCGCTTCTTCTGGCGCGTGCGCAGCTGCCAAGTGACTCGACGGAAAACAGGAAGGTGATCTTACGTCAGGTATACTTCCGTGACACCATGGCGGGCATCAACGACACCTGGGTGATCCCGTTCCTGCCCGCTTGGGTGTACCTGAATGGCAGCGTGAAGCGGCTAGAGCGCCGACTGCTCATCGGAGACATCGACAAGACCCTCGAGTACGTATACAAGCGGAAACCCAACACACTATAGGCTTATCGTGTAGTGAGCGACTAAGTTCGCTGCAACTGAGAATATGTACAATCACGCATGGGAATGTACATAAAGTATGCCAGCCGCGGTGGTGTAGCGGTTACGGTGCTCGACTGTTGACCACAAGGTCGCGCGTTCGATTCCGGCCGCGCCGGTCGCATTTTCCTTGGAGACCAAAATGCTAGAGGCCCGTGTACTGTGTGATGTCAGTGCATGTGAAAGATCACCAGATGGTCGAAATTTCCAGAGCCCTCAACTACGGCGTCCCTGATAATCATATTGTCACGTGGTTGTGACGTCGACGAAGGCAGCAGGCGACGTGTCCAAGATGAAACTGTTTATTAGGCCGAACTTGTGGCCGTTAAACGGAAAGTCAGTTTACAGCAATACACGCTGGCACTGATAGCGGCGAACAGACTCGAGCGTCGGCAGTCGATTAACTGAACATCGTTGGAGCGCGCCGGCTTTTATGCATCACGCGTCGAACATTCTAGCCTTATCACTGGTAATCGCGCAAGCTCTGGAATAATCTCGAGTGGTCGCGTCTTGCGCGCAATCTTAACAAAACGATCTACAATAATCGCGAAGGTTCTAGAACAATAAGGCGCGGTTTGAGCTGAGCTTTGCTGACGGTCTTTGTGGGCGAAAACCGAATACAACAAAAGCGAAAATAAGAATAGCGCGTGGCAATGCCCCCTCTGAAAAGGCATCGTCCCGATGCTTAAAACAGAACACGGGGAAAATGCATGCAACAATAAATCACAACAACAAAGAAAGAAAGTACAATAATTAAGCAATAAGTGCAGTCCTCAGGTTTGCTAACGCGCGTAATACGGCTTGAGGCGCACGACATGGACGACTTCAGGTCGCGCACGGCGCCGTTGAGAGTTCGTTATGCCGTCCGGGACGACCTCGTAGTCCAGAGCACCGAGACGTCGAAGCACCTTGTAGGGCCCGAAGTATCGCCGAAGAAGTTTTTCACTAAGTCCACGTCGGCGTATCGGTGTCCACACCCAAACGCGGTCGCCGGCCTGGTATTCCACGAAGCGTCGTCGAAGATTGTAACGGCGGCTGTCGGTCGTCTGCTGATTCTTGATGCGCAGACGGGCGAGTTGTCGGGCTTCTTCAGCGCGCTGAAGGTAGACGGTGACGTCGAGGTTTTCTTCGTCGGCGACGTTGGGCAGCATGGCGTCGAGCGTCGTTGCCGGGCTCCGTCCGTAGACCAACTTGTATGGCTCCATCTGTGTCGTCTCCTGCACGGCCGTGTTGTATGCGAAGGTCACGTACGGAAGGATGGCGTCCCACGTCTTGTGTTCGACGTCGACGTACATGGCCAGCATGTCGGCGATGGTCTTATTTAGACGCTCGGTCAGGCCGTTGGTCTGTGGGTGGTACGCGGTGGTCCGGCGGTGAGTTGTGTGGCTGTATCCCAAGATCGCCTGGGTTAGGTCAGCCGTAAACGCCGTGCCTCTGTCGGTGATGAGAACCTCTGGGGCGCCGTGTCGAAGGACGATGTTCTCAACGAAGAACTTGGCTACCTCGGCGGCACTGCCTTTCGGCAGGGCTTGCCACGCGCTATTCTTATTTTCGCTTTTGTT
Source organism: Rhipicephalus appendiculatus (assembly GCA_030522465.1). Taxonomy (NCBI): domain Eukaryota; kingdom Metazoa; phylum Arthropoda; class Arachnida; order Ixodida; family Ixodidae; genus Rhipicephalus; species Rhipicephalus appendiculatus. The sequence continues at coordinate 56,096 of JALIZH010012545.1, forward strand.
GTATTCGGTTTTCGCCCACAAAGACCGTCAGCAAAGCTCAGCTCAAACCGCGCCTTATTGTTCTAGAACCTTCGCGATTATTGTAGATCGTTTTGTTAAGATTGCGCGCAAGACGCGACCACTCGAGATTATTCCAGAGCTTGCGCGATTACCAGTGATAAGGCTAGAATGTTCGACGCGTGATGCATAAAAGCCGGCGCGCTCAAACGATGTTCAGTTAATCGACTGCCGACGCTCGAGTCTGTTCGCCGCTATCAGTGCCAGCGTGTATTGCTGTAAACTGACTTTCCGTTTAACGGCCACAAGTTCGGCCTAATAAACAGTTTCATCTTGGACACGTCGCCTGCTGCCTTCGTCGACGTCACAACCACGTGACATCTTGCTGTACAGACTCCAATTGGCGTTATCAGGTGACCTCCAGCTGTCCGGATCTCGGGTCCACTCCAAGCGGTCTTTACTTTCTTCAGCTTGGCGGCGAATGGCCCACTGACGACGGAATAGTCGGCACCAGTGTCGACGAGAGCGGTGACGTTGTGACCGTCGATGAGAACGTCGAGGTCGCTAGTTCGTCGTCTCGCGTTGCGGTTAGGTCGTGGCGTCGGGTCACGGCTGCGTCGGTTTGTTCCGCCGGTTCCACGTTGCGTAGTGATGTCTTCTTCGGGCTGCGAAGTTTCCACGCCAGGGCCTGGTTCGTCTTGCGACGGGTTCTTTAGATTTCGTTGCGGCATCGTCGTCGTCGTCGTCGGCGGCGGCGGAGGATCTTCGGTAGTTCGTCGTACAGCAACCGCACCTCCATCGGTTGCTGCCCTTAGTTTTCCGAGTAAGGGCTAGGAGATCGGCCCCGGTTTGGGCCAGAGTACTGCCGGCGGTGCGGTGACATGAAGCGGCCAGGCGATGGCGAGCGGGATGGTCGTCGGGGTGTCCACTGAGCTCCTGCGAGGTAGTCGGCGATGTCGCGTGGTCTTTCACCCCGCTGTGGACGCGGCGCGTCGATGGCGAAACCACGCAGTCCCATCTGACGGTACTGGCAGCGGCGGTAGGTGTGGCCAGCTTCTCCGCAGTGATAGCACAGTGGGCGGTGGTCAGGGGGCGCGCCAAACGTCGGTCTTTCTCGGAGCGTTGCGCTGGTCAGTGGGTAGACGGTATGGCGTCGGTGGTGGTGGCGGCGCCGTCTGGCGGCGGAACTGCGGTGGTGCGAAACCTTCACGTGGGCGCGGTGGTGGAGCGTTACGACGCGCTGCCGCAGCGTAGCTCATAGCCTGCGGTTGCTGCTCTACTAGCTGAGGAACGCCCAGGGACTGCTGGATCTCCTGGCGCACGACGTCAGCGAGAGAATCCACTTGAGGATGGGAGGATGGCAACAGCTTACGCAGCTCTTCCCTAACTATAGCCCTGATGGTCTCGCGCAGGTCGTCGGATTGCAGCGCGTGACTCTCTCCGTAGGTCGTTAAGGGAATCCGGCGGTTGTACTGCGTCGTACGCATTTCAAGGGCCTTTTCTATCGTCGTTGCCTCGGTGAGGAATTCGTCGACAGTCTTGGGTGGGTTGCGGACAAGTCCTGCAAACAGCTCTTGCTTGACACCTCGCATCAGGAACCGGAGCTTCTTCTCCTCAGCCATGGCGGGGTCGGCGTGCCGGAACAGTCGATTCATCTCCTCCGTGTAGATAGCGATGCTTTCATTGGGCAGCTGCACACGGGTCTCCAGCATAGCTGCGGCTCGTTCCTTGCGGACCACGCTGGTAAACGTGCTAAGGAACGTCGTCCGAAAGAGATCCCAGGTTTGTAACGTGGATTCATGGTTCTCGAACCACGTCCTCGCGGCGTCTTCTACGTAGAAGTAGGCGCGGCGCAGTTTTTCGTCAGAGTCCCAGTTGTTGAAAGCCGCGACTCGTTCATACGCCTCCAGCCAGGTCTCGGGGTCCTCGCTTGGCGATCCATGGAAAGTCGGCGGCTCTCTCGGTGGCTGGATCACGATCGTTGTAGGGGACGCAGCGGCCGTCATCGTGCCTGTCGTCTTCGTCGCCGTGCCTTTTGGCTTGTCCGGTAGGAGTCCGTATTGTGGTGCCAGTCCTTGTAGTCTCCGGCTAGCTCGACTCTCCTGGATGGTGTCGGTTTCTTCTTGGCGACTTGGGCTGGGTTCACGGCTTGACGGGGGTGTCCTGTACATGAACGAAAAGCACCTCCACCAGATGTCACGTGGTTGTGACGTCGACGAAGGCAGCAGGCGACGTGTCCAAGATGAAACTGTTTATTAGGCCGAACTTGTGGCCGTTAAACGGAAAGTCAGTTTACAGCAATACACGCTGGCACTGATAGCGGCGAACAGACTCGAGCGTCGGCAGTCGATTAACTGAACATCGTTGGAGCGCGCCGGCTTTTATGCATCACGCGTCGAACATTCTAGCCTTATCACTGGTAATCGCGCAAGCTCTGGAATAATCTCGAGTGGTCGCGTCTTGCGCGCAATCTTAACAAAACGATCTACAATAATCGTGAAGGTTCTAGAACAATAAGGCGCGGTTTGAGCTGAGCTTTGCTGACGGTCTTTGTGGGCGAAAACCGAATACAACAAAAGCGAAAATAAGAATAGCGCGTGGCAATATTGGGGTATTGGGACGATAAATCCCAGATATTGTTATTTTTAATCATGTATATGGAATGTACATAACGTACTCTCCAGCGGAGCTGTAAATGAAACACCTCGTTCATTTTGTGGCGTCAATCCACGCCCACCCACTGTTGATACACGCCCCATCTTTTATATCAGCGCGTCTCGACCATCGTCAGAAGGTTCAGGTGCCCAAGAATAACACAATTATTGATTGATTGTCAGTTTTGCCCAAGACTGCTAGAGAATGTAACCAGCTTCCTGGCACCATGACAATCATTAAAGACCCCATACATTTTAAAAATGCCTTTTTAATTAATTAAGCACCTAGATTTAGCCTTTGTGAAATTTTATCTCTTTGTTGTACTACTGCGAGTTGCCTTGTATATATTTACTGTCCGTATTAATATACTTATGTGCTTTATAGGTTATGTACTCCTGATATCTTGCGTAACCCTTTTCAAGTTCTCTATTATTATTTTCTGCCTATTATTAGACTGATACATTCATATATGATAGCCCCTCCCGTCTGTAATATACCGAGTACCTTGAGGATAAAATGAATAATAATAATAATAATAGTAGTAGTAATAATAATAATAATAATAATAATAATAATAATAATAATAATAATAATAATAATAATAATAATAATAATAATAATAATAAGTGCAGGCTTTAAAAGGACGCCAGGGCCTGAACAAGAACGACATTAGCGCCTGATTTAGCGCGGGATTTAGAGCTACACCAAGGCCTACACAAGATGTATATTAGCACTACAATAACCGCAGCGTTAGCACTGAATTTCTTTTTGCCTGTGAACCCTCTCCCGCTCTTTCCAGCCTCGGGCCAGTGCAACAGGGCGCGCTGCTGCCCTTCTTCAACGTGGCGTCCCTGTCGCGCGTCCTCTACGACTCGTACACGTGGGGCCTGGTGTTCGCTCTGCTCGACAGTCCCCAGTTCGTGGTCATGCCCGTTGTGAACCGCGCCTCGCTGCAGCAGGACCTGGGCGCCTTCCTGCGCAACGGTGACGTGGGACTGACGCTCTACATCGCCGGCATCCGCTACATCTGGCGAGAGACCAGCCGCGCCGTCTGGAGATCCTTCGCATTGTGAGCGGCGCCTACGCGCGGCCTCCGCGATGGTCGACCGTCTTGGCGCCCCCTTATGGGTGATCTTGGAGGCTGCAGAAAGTTCGGAGCATGCAAAAAAACTCGCGCTGCGAATTACGCGCGGCGTTTGGCGTGAAAGTTTGCTTCGCGGCACAGCTTCACAGTAATGCGAGGAAGACGATTTATAACAATACGAGGGGATCTTTTTAAATGCGAATGCATTTCATAGTCGGGCTATGTCAGGCATCCGGCGTTGGCGTTGTGCGGCGTTGGCGTTGTCCGCGGAGGAGGAGGAGGAGGATAGGTTGAGGAGGTGTGCGCGCCGGCAGGTGTTAGATGTGAAGCATCTTATGGCGAAGCTTAATCCGGTGGTGGTGGTGTACGGCGTGACCGCCCTTACTGCGCATGCGCAAACCCTTTCAAAAAAAAAATAAAGATAAAAAACCTCCTCTCTCCCTCTCTCTCCCCTAGGCATCCCTCCCCGCGGCAACCACACCCTCACTGCGCATGCGCGTCCCACCTCTCTTCTTCTCTCCTACGCTCCCCCTCTCTTCTCTAGGCATCTCTGCCCGCAGCGTCCACACTCCCACTGCGCATGCGCACCCCACCTCTCTCTCCTCTCCTACGCTCCCCCCTCTCCCTCTCTCGCCTGGCGACGCCGACACAGGCAGCGTCTGCTAGCGAGTTTCTTGGTTGAAAAAAACCGACTGCTCGCGCTGCACAACCGTTCACTGGCCATCCCGTATATATGGCAATGAATCTTGACCTCCAAGGTGGTGCCGGTGGGAAATTTCTCCTGTGCGTTGTTGAACAATAAAAATTCGCAGCGTGCGCGTTAACTAAAAGCGGTCTGCGGCGGAGCTCGGCGGAGCTATATATGAAAAAAAAAATTTAAAAAAATAAATAAAAAAAATTAGAAAAACAAGAAAAAGCAAAAAAAAAAGGCGCTGCGCCGTGCTCCCGACCGGGCTGCAGAAATTAGGCGCCTTTTCCTTCTTCAAACCACAACCACCATATATAAATGGAGTGAAGAGCGCGCGAAATGCATTCGCATTTCCTCACGATTCCCTTCGGGGAGGTGGGGGGCTTTTTTACAGCGAACGCAGATGTGAGATCACAACAAGGGCTGATTCTGGCGCCGTAGTTGTCCGCCGCCGCCGCCGGTGTCCGTTACCAGTATCACGCGAAATAAGAAAAACTAAATAAATAAAAAATACCTAGGACAGAACAGTAATCGAACCCGGTCCCACTGCATGCGTGGCAGCCCAGCACACTACCACTGGGCTACGCCGGTGCTCGGAACTGCGTTGCAAACTGACCCTATGCAGGCTTCATGTTGGCTAAGGAATCGCGCTAACATGTGGAATAAAGCATTTTAGAACAGTAAAGTAACAACCAGGTGTGACAGAATGCGAATTGCGTAAAGTGTGGGTCGCTGAATGTTCCAACCCATTACAAAAGCCTCGGGCATAATTATTCATCGTCGTCAGCCACAGCATCAACAAAATGCACCTAATGCCTTACAACTGTGTAGCGGGTACCACGCTTCTCCGAAGAATGACGAATAATGGCATAGTGGACGCTTCCGTACTACACAAAAATTATAAAGATTTATGGCATAGTGGGCTCAATGCAAGTGTGCTTGTAGTAGGTGCCCCCAGAGTGTTGAAGAAAAAAGGCTCTAGAAAGGCCGCCCTTCCAGCTGTCGCTGTGACTGTGCTGCGCGTTCCGCACAGGCCTGGCTGTTTCTTTTTTTAACGCGATAGCGTTAAACAGCTCGTTTCGCAGAAATTCCGGCGTCGGCGTCGGTGTCGGCGTCGGCGTCGTTGGTTGAGCGAAAAATCATCATCTTGTCCGTGACCGAAAAATCATCATCTTGTCCGTGACCGAAAAATCGAGAAAGATGCAAATAAAATAAATAATAAAATTTTTCGGGTCCGAGTGAGGATCGAACCCGGGTCCCCGTGGCAAGCAGGTGTTCTACCACACAGCCATGCCTCTGGTTGGAAATACTGTGAAAATAACTTCCTCTGCTTGGAAATGCAGTGAAAATAACTTCCATGCTTCGCAAACGCAAGCGTCCTTTATATAGGCGTCGCAATATAACATGTAATATCCCAGGAATATTGCGTGGTACAAGCGTACATTGCCATCGGGCGTCAGAATATGTGACTATCATAACGATTTCATAGTTTAAAGCCAGCCACCCATTACAAACGGCACACACCTTATTGCGCGTATTCCCTTAACACCACGTAGTGGGTGCATTGCAAGTTCGAAAACATTTCCCACATTTGCCGCGCATAATTGCTCCTGGTTTAAAGCATACTACCCATTACATATTATGCACTAAGTGATTGAAGTAGGCACTAGGGACGGGATATCGCTATCGCGTCCAACTCTTAAAGGCGAAGCTTAAGGGTCCCCCCAATTTTTTTTTTTTTTTTGTAAATTTTAAATTTTTGCCCACGGCCTGTAGCTGGGGTGCAGGTCATGCGTATGAAAACACGGTATTTCAATCTCCTATATTTTAGGGTAAAACCTGGAAGGAGCTAAGTGCTTGCGTACTCCAGCCAGTGAAGCACCGCTGAACTGCTGTAAATTATTTATCAACAGATATCACGGAAAAGTGCGAAATTAGACTTTAAGCTTAGAATAACGGAGGCCTGTGCTAATTGGTAAGTATTCATTCTAAAATACAGGGCTTGCAAACACGAACTCAAGAATCAGGTCCAGGAACCTCAAACGCCGCTAACAACTGAAGGTGCGCACAACGGTGGAAAAAAAAAAAAAGTTCTTTCTATCGCACCGTTGCGCACATCTTCAGTTGTTAGCGGTGTTTGTGGTGTCCTGACTTTTTTTTTTGTCCGTGTTTGCTCACCCTGTCTTTCACAATGAAATTAGACAAAATGGTTTTAAAGATTAGGTTCGTGAAAGTCGCGATTAGGTACTCGATAAGTCTAAAGTAAGTCTATCCCCCGTATTCTAGAACGTCCCTTCCCTCAACGCTTCACCTTGACTTGAGAAAGTCGACGATAGCGCCGTCTCTATAGGTTGAACAAATCACTGCATATCAGCGATAATCTGCAGCGATCCATGAGAAGCGCAGCGTCATCTTCAGTCGAGCGGCGGCGCTGTGCTCAACTCGGTCAAGTGAAGGACGACACTCGAGTCGAGGCTAGTTTGAGAATATGGGGGCATGTAACAGAAGACGGCTTCAGAGCATATGATGGTAAATATTATCGCCAGCCTGTTTATAAAAAGGTAAATACTGAAGACATTTGCCGATTTCTTTTTTTTAGCGTGTCCACGGTGTTACGTGCCTTCTGGTAAGGTGGTTTACCTGTCATCTTTGCACGTATCTATTTGTGCGGACGTACGCGCACACGTGACACCGCTCCCGTAGCGATTTCTCCCCTCATCATACATGCAATATGTCAGGTTCGCATGCGTGTTGTTTCAATTATTCATAACGCATTGGCTAAGCACACTGGTACGTTTCTCACAACGGCTGAGTGAGCCACATTATTCATTGCGCGCTAAGGCCGCATCAAATGTGTATTTCGTCTTTTTAACTGCTTTAAAAGCATGGCGACAACATCGAGACGATACACTCTGATAATGAGCGTGTAGCTTCTGTGGGATCTACAAATTTTACTGTCTTACATCCCCTCCTGCCTCCTGTTGGATAATATTAGGCAGTTTTGGCTGTGAAGATCAGGGGCGCGTTCCCTGTCCATGCCTGTATCTTCTTGATTTCGACTAAGCTGTCCGTTACACCTACTCGTTACCTGACACACTCTTTGAAACTTTATTGATACCAACATCCCATCATTTTGGATGCTATATCCGTTTATTCAAGGGGAGATGGTAATAACTGTAATAACTCTGTCCGTTATGGTCATACCTGTTAATTTTCTTTCCGTGGCTCACGGCGTCATCCTTACATTAAGTTGAACCCTTTTTGTAAGCCTCCTTCTATATGACCTCTGGGTAAGTACTCGTAAGATGCAGCTTTATACACCTTTGTAATGTTGAGAGATTGTGAAAAATTCCCCATCTCCCGCTAAAGGGAACCATGTGTGGATGCGAAGCAGCGGGGAGATAATTAGCTTGAGCGGGAGGAACGTCGCCGCTCTCATTTCACGGCAGCGGTCCGGGCGCTCATCGCGGCGCTGCACAGGAGAGATAATGAGGCGCGCGCGCACCGTCATTTTCATACCGCGGAACTACCATGGCGCCCCCCAGCGGAGTATGCAGCTGTAACACCGCCTGTCGTGCGCGCCGCTCCGTAGAGGATTCCTAGAGGAAAGGACGGGGGGGACCGTAGGAGAGGAGATAGAGGGGAAGGGGACGTGCATGCGCTGTGCTGGTGTGGGACGCGGGAGCCGCTCCGTAGAGTAGATGATTCCTAGAGGAGAGAGGGGGAGAGGACGCGCATGCGCTGTGGGGATGTGGGACGCCGGAGCCGCTCCGTAGAGTAGAGGAAGGGGGGTGAGCGTAGGAGAGCATAGGGGAGGGGACGCGCTGTGGGGGGGGTGTGGGACGCGGGGGCCTCTCCGTAGAGTAGAGGATTCCTAGAGGAGAGAAAGGAGGTGAGCGTAGGAGAGAGAGGGGGAGGGCACGCGCTGTGGTGGTGTGGGACGCGGGAAGGAGGGACGGACTAAGCCCCCTCCAAACACATGCAAGCAAGATTAAGGAATGGGGTCAACCTGGGCGACAGACACCACCTGCCTAGCCATTGCTAAGCAGCCTCTCTGCGCTCTCGGCCATGACTCAAGAAATGGGGTAAACCTGGGCGACAGACACCACCTGCCTAGCCATTGCTAAGCAGCCTCTATGTGCTCTCGGCCATGACTAGCTCTGATGGCTGTGGTAGGGTTGACGGCCTTCATATTACTACAGTGTTCTGGTTCGCATAATGGGTGCTTCCCTACTTCATGAAAGTGGCCGGACGCGGGACGGGGGACGCGGGACGCGGGAGGGACGGACATAGCCCCGAGCATAAGACGCTTCGCATCTAAAAACAATCATTCATGATTTGACAATGCATGCCAAATGCGCGGCACCCCATTCTTATCATTCTAGTTACTCATATCATGGTTCAAATCTCAAGTCACTCCCTGCCCTAAGGAGAAGCATTTCTTTATTACTTCCCGTGCCTACCCATCGCTGAGATTAAGATGGTTGCGGAGAAGACGTGGCCGCTGCAAGCGCAGCACCAGGCTAATTCGCGAACCATGGAAGAGGCCTTCGCCCTGCACTGTGGGCGTAGTCAGGCTGATGATGGTGAGGATGGTGATTTTCTTCTGATAAACAGCACATTTCCGTTTATAAAGGACCACTTCTCTTAGAGAACGCGCTGGCGCGCAGTTTTGCGTAGTTTGGCCACAGCTCGAGTTCTCCGTTTTACTTTCGGAGCACCTGTACATGATTTAAAAAAAAAAAAAAACGCGAAATACCACAGGACACACAGAAAGTGACACACAGCGCTGACTCTCAACATTTTTTTTTAAATACGAAGCATTTCTTAGCGAACTTCGACGACTTTGAGCGTATCTATCTATCTATCTATCTATCTATCTATCTATCTATCTATCTATCTATCTATCTATCTATCTATCTATCTATCTATCTATCTATCTATCTATCTATCTATCTATCTATCTATCTATCTATCTATCTATCTATCTATCTATCTATCTATCTATCTATCTATCTATCTATCTAGCCGCCTACGTCATTGTGCTCTCCTGGCTGTATCGTTAATGGGATTTGTACCAAATTTCGTACGGCATAACATGACTGTATGACGAACATAATTGGGTGGTTATATCATGAAAATCATGAATAACTCGTCATGAAAAATATGATTTGCATGCCACGCTCATGGCGCGCTCGCAGCCGTTTCGTTAGCTTGATATACACCAAATTTGGGATTGAGTGACGTGACTGTATGACGAACGTAAATGACAAGTGGTAATATGGAAATCATGACTTGTCATGTGCGACATGACTTGATATGCCATGCTCATGGCGCGCTCGCGGCCGTTTCGTTAGCTTGATATACACCAAATTTGGCATTGAGTGACATGACTGTATGACGAAGATATATAAATGACAGGTCCTAACATGTAAAACATGATATGCAATTTATGTAAAGCATGATTTCCTCCTTCCTGGCTGCTTCGCATTACATCGATTCCCACAGTGCGTGGGATCTGCTGGCATTTTTTATTGTGAAGACTATACGGCGCCAATAAATACATAAAATAACCCCTCCCACAGTACCGCCTCACGGGACATAGCACAGACAGGCCACCAACAGCACAACTAAGACAGATAACGAAAACCGTTTACGTAGATACTCGAGTTCCTCGGGCAATAATGCGATTGACGAGGGGCTGACACAGTTGTCCCTCACTGCACAATCTGATCAACCCGCTGTGCTTGCCTCAATGCGCAGGGAGTACCGGCATATCAGGGACACGGCATCCGCGATGCCCCTGGCACAGCTTGACAGTGTTGTCGGCAAAATCGCTTCCTGGCACAAACCGGCAAACATGAGCAAGGACAACGTCACCTTCGACATGGACACTGGGCCCTTCTACGAAGAGGTGCTGTGCCTGGCCTCGGGAAGCAGGAACTGCACAGAGCCGGACGACTTCAAATTAGACGAGTGGAGCTTCGACATATGACCGTCCGGCCCTTTCCTCAAACGCTCCGGGCGTGACGAAAGACTTGGCGACGCCCTCGGTCTTGAACACAAACACTGCTGTTTGGTTCCCTACGTAGACTTCGAAAGAGATGCAACTCTCGCGACTTGTTTCTTTATGTATCGTTTCTTCGTCTTATTTTTCGCCCAGTGAATATTTTTTGCGGCATGTGAATCATTGCAAACACGTTAATACCGGAGTTTTTGGTAGTCGCGTTTTAACACGACACTTCGCAGCAGTGACTGTGGTAAAAAATCCCCCCTAAAGCCCCAACTGCGCTCCCTTTCCTAAATGATCATAGCCTATACCAAATCAAGAAGATGACGCAACTTAGCTCCTGATGTATCGTTTCTTAATCTTATTTTTAGCTAAGGATTCATTGTAGCGTATTTGTATCGAAGAGCCCGGTGGATATTTTTCGTTGCAAGTGCATTATTGCAAACACGTTGCTAATTACGAACGCAGCGAATTCATTAATGCCCAATTTCTAGTACTCGCATTTTAACACGAAATTTCGCAGCATTGCCTGTGCTTATAAAACCTCCATGAAGCCATCTGTACTCCCTGTCTTCCTTTCCTAAAGGATCATAACCTATACCAAACCACGTAGACTACGACGGCTACAATGCCAAAATAAAGAATACACTAGTGGTAAAGATATCTGAACGGGCGACATTAATATTCTATCAAGCGTCAACCTGGCGAACCGTAATATTATTCCACTTCATGGTCTGACGGGTTGCCGTACATACATGGCGTATGCGGATGCAAGAGCCCGTTCTCCATATGGAGAGTCATCTTTTTCACTGCGCATGGTACTTGCCTATATAACGGAAAAGTAATTTTTGCGGAAAGCCAGTTAGAAACGCCGCAGAAATAGTACGGCCAGAGTGCTTAGCTGCGCGATGAACTTCGCGACGATTTTAAACCTGTGCTTTAAAATTTCACTCGAAAATCAAAGCTCTGTACCTGCAAGTACGTATTTTTTGGATTCGATGTAGCGGCGTTCTCCGCTGTGTGTTCCACGCTATATGTGTATATATATGTGCTAACTAAATAAAAAGATATGAAAAGTGACGTGGGAAATAATGGATTTCTCTAGAGTATTTCTTCGGTTACATTGATGAGGTTTTAATTGTAATGTAATCGGTTACATTTTAAAGTGAAGAAATTGTAGTTGTGAAAGGTTATATTTTTCAGTAACGCGTCCATGTCCGTTTTTTTTTTTTTTCTTAACCTTACGTGCACGGCGTATTTTCAGATCATCGTTACGGGAGGATAACCATGAATTTATTCTTGCGGCCCGCCGCGGCGGTGTAGTGGTTAGGGTGCTCGGCTGCTGACCCGAAGGTCGTGGGTTACGATCCCGGCCGTGGCGGTCGCATTTCGATGGAGGCGAAATGCTAGAGGCCCGTGTACTGTGCGATGCCAGTGAACAGTACACGGGCATGTAGACTCACTGTCTGTAACAAACCCTCAGTTCCTTCTTCGCTACTTCAGTTGCTGGCTGTCTACATACCTCGACTGCAACTTTTAAATAGACAATGAAGAGCGCGAAGAGCAGGAAGGGAGCACCAGCTAACGCTATAAAATTCTTTGTACCTTTGTTCACGCGCTATGTATTGAATAGAGCGCAATATTGATATAGCTTTTTACTTTGTATTAGGCCTACCAGATTTTCCTGTAGCCTAACTGCTTAGATTCTGTTCATCTCCAACTGTCCTGTATTTCTCGTACGTCAACCTGCTTGGTTCTAGGATTTCAGCTTTCCCTAACAATGAATGAATGAAAGGTGCCCTGTCCACTGTATAGCTGCTTCTGTGGGCGCAACTCGACGCGGTGCCTGTGCTCCGAGTTCGCAAGACCTGCGTCTCAGGCCGAACCATTTTCTAATAATGTCCGATACCGCGAGCGGGATAAGCTTCGCTCCGACGCGTGTACGACAGCGCCTGCGCGAGCTTCGTACAAAGCTGCGTGACACTCGTATCCCCGGGGCGTTACCGCAATGTCGCTGGAGGCGCGGTGACAGCGGCGAGATTAATTATTTTGTCCGGAAAGCCACCGGCAGCTCTCCATCCAGAGCATGTGGGTGGTATAAAGGCTTCGCGGAACGCGACAGCCAGACAGGCTGCGGTCGATGGGAGCACCACGGCAGAAGATGGGACAAAACAAAGTGTCGCTCGCTTTCTGCGCTGGACGTCCCCAGCGGTGTGGTCGAAAGAGTAAGTGCCAAGTGCACGCTGAGAGCTTTCCATGTGTCTTTGTCCCGGTTTTCTCAAGACTCCAGCCACGGTGACATAGTATCATATATCTTATTTCGGTCACTGATATAAGATGGACTTTGTTTAGTACAGAGGGACTGTGCCCAATGAGATACCTTCGCTATATAGGAGGGATTTCAAACTCGCATCACCTAGCGGTCTGGAGTGACGAAATTTAATCTCCTGCCAGGGCGGGGTCGGTGAAGAATATTGGAGGGGGGAGGGCGTTGAACAAAATATCAGTTTTTGTTGCAATTTGAAAGAGGGCCTCTGCCATATTTCATATATGGGTACATTCTGAAGGCCACTTGAAGTCACGTATCGAAAAACATATCGATAGCGATCACCAGAATAACTCCAGAAAAAAAAATGTATATGGGACGAAGACATTCGTGCGCGGTCCGGACCGATAGTACGAGGTCCGCAGGCAGCGCGTTTGATCCCTCTGCCGTATAGCATCTGAACAGCTCGCAAACAACGTGGTCAAATGGTTTGCCGACGCCTGTATTGAGGACAACATTGCGTTGAAGCGCTAACCGTGTGAAATTAACACTTAATATCCATCCTGCCAGCAGACAGCGTAGACAGAAGTGTGATTTCGCCACATCTGCTGCGCTTGTCTTTTCCACGCAAGAAGAATAGGGTGTGATGAAGCGCAACGAAGACTGCTGTACGAATTTCTACGGCATGACACTCCCTGACGAGGTGGTATACTATGGACAGCTTGCGTTCCACGAACTTCAGAAAGATTTCGATGTGGTCGGGAAATAAAAGTACAACGTGTTACACTATAAAGCCAATAATAAAACCTGTGGTTTTACGTGCCAAAACTACGGTATGATTATGAGGCACGCAGTAGCGGAGGGCTCCGAAAATTTTGACGATATGGTGTTCTTTAACGTGCACTGACACCGCGCAGTACACGGGCAATAGCATATCGCACCCATCGAAATGCGACCGCCGCGGCCGTGATAGAACCCGCGACCTTCGGGTCGGCAGCCGAGCACCGTAACCGCTATACACCACCGCGGTGGA
>JALIZH010012546.1:0-62143 GCA_030522465.1 Rhipicephalus appendiculatus
TTTGTGTCCATTGTGTGATTTTTTTAATATCTCCGGACTTAGAAGCGATCAAGATTAGACATGTTTTACAATATACAATAATTTAATGACAGTTTAGCAAGACTACGCTGAATGTTTTGGAGATGTTTGATGAACATGCTTAGATTATACTATATAAGTCAGAGAAGCCATTGGGAGTGTTCATTGTGAGTTGTGAACTTTTCTGTGTACTCTCGCGGACTTGCAAAGTGATCAAAGCTAGTCATTATTATCATCATCGTGATATAGTGAGTATGCACTCAGCCTTGACCCGCAAGGCGGCAACACCATTGTGGTAGCCATATTCGTACGCGCCGTCTGTGCCCCGGCGTGCGGCGTGCAGGGGGTGTTCTGTAGGTCTCTAGTCGTCCAAGTCACCGTACAAGTCTCGGACACAGCGTGTGCAGCTAGTTTTTAACACGAAAGTGTTTTATGCCGGGGTCCACTAAGATTTCAGTGACACATTCCCGTCACGGAAATGACGTCGAAAAAATACACATGATCAGAAGAGAAAAAAAAAGTTCCGTCAACGGGAGTCGAACCTACGACCTCTAGATCCGCGACTAGAGATGCCGGGCACGCTATCCACTGCGCCACGTTCACTTTTTTTTGCTTTATTGCCTGTTTCCAGACATTATGTACAACAACAATGACATAGGGGTAATAACAACAAACAGTGTCAGTCCTACAGGACAGACTTTTTCTTTTTTAAGTCTACGAAGTATGTGAACTGCGCCACGTTCACATACTTCGTAGACATTAAAAAAATTACACCATCTCCCGCTAAAGGGAACCATGTGTAGATGTGAAGCAGCGGGCGCTAACGCTTACACTGGCGGTGGCGTTGACGCTGGCGCTATCGCAGCGTTGCGCAGGAGAGAAAACTGAGGAGGCGCAAAGCACGCAGTGATGGACCGGTGTTTCCTGCTGGAACATGCCAATCGCTGCTAATGGGCAATGAGAGATAGAAGACTCCGACTGGACACAGAGACCCGCAGTGCGCTTTTAGTTAACGCGCACGCTGCGAATTTTTATTGTTCAACAACGCACAGGAGAAATCTCCCACCGGCACCACCTTGGAGGTCAAGATCCATTGCCATATATACGGGATGGACAGTGAACGGTTGTGCAGCGCGAGCAGTCGGTTTTTTCAACCAAGAAACTCGCTAGCAGACGCTGCCTGCGTCTGCGTCGTGTGGCGAGAGAGGGGGGAGCGTAGGAGAGGAGAGAGGGGGGGGACGCGCATGCGCAGTGGGAGCGTGGGCAGGGATGCCTAGAGGAGAGAGGGGGGGGAGCATAGGAGGGGAGGCGCAAGCGCAGTGAGGGTGTGGATGCCGCGGGGAGGGATGCCTAGAGGAGAGAGAGGGGGGAGAGGAGGTTTTTATTTTTATTTTTTTTTCAAAGGGTTTGCGCATGCGCAGTAAGGGAGGTCACGCCGCACACCACCACCGGATTAAGCTTCGCCGTAAGATGCTTCACATCTAAAAAGCCTTTTATATCTACCACTATTCTCTCACAGTGCTCTTGGTAAACTGAAGTAATGCATTATGACCGTGAAATGCACGATTAGTTCTTTCAAAGCGTTGTTTCCACGCATCCGTCTAATTCGGCGCGTTTCGAATAGGAAAAGTGCAATTTTGTCGACGCATTAACACAATGCCAGGTGGCGACATTACCCCTAGCATCGTCCTCGCTCATAGCGTCCGTCCATACCAAAAATATCTCTGCGACGCGAGAGTGCGTCGCGCGGCCGTAACTCCGCGTTCCTAGCTCGCCCCGCGAAAAATCGCAGCCGGCCAACGGGGAAGACACGACGCGCATTGCCTTTCCCTCTGGTTGGGCAGCGTTGCTCATAACTCTAACATGCCGCGAGTAGGCGTCCTAAGCCCAAGTTTGGCGTCCACTCATTGACGCTCTTCTGGCTGAGAGAGAGAGTGATTTTGGGAAAGAGGAAGATAGAAAAGGACACTATTTTCTGCCTCCCGTTGTGGGGGGCACGGCTCAGCGCCTTTGGGGATGGGGAAGGGGGGAGTAAAGATGATAGGAAGAAGGGAAAATAGGAAGAAGTGAGATGCGTGGCAAGCTAGTCTTGTCAGCGCAGGCGGGAGCACGAAAGCAAAGCCTTCGGCAACAGGGTGGCAAGGTCTGCAGGAACCGCAAACTCGAGGAACGCGTGCAGAGCCGGGATCTTCGACCATACAGGAAAAAGGAAGTCCTCCGCCGTTGTCGCAGGGAGACCGAGCCGGCGATAGCGGCTCGCCATAACGCGTCGTTCAGCGGCCAGAGCAGGGCAGGAACAAATGATGTGCTCCAGCGTTTCTTCGTCGCCGCATCTGCGGCACGCAGGCGATGAGCAGCGACCCGCGGAGTACATGCGTGGCGCAGGCCAGACGCTGCCGGTCCGTAGGCGAAGTAGCAACCACCGTTCGCGTCTCTCCAGGCCGGTCTCCGGTAGGGGCGGTGGCGGTTTGCCGCGTGCCACCCGCATGTCAGGGTGGGCCGTTGGTAGCAGCTGCCGCAGTCGTTGCCGAGAGTAGTCCGACAGGGCTACCGCATTGGTGACCGGGGTGTCGCTGTGGTGTGCTGCCTTAGCGGCGGCGTCGGCCTCCTCGTTCCCAGCTATGCCAACGTGCGAGGGAAGCCAGTGGAGGGACAGACGCACACCGCTAGCTCTGATGGCTGTCAGCTTTGCGTGCAGCAGCGCCACGGTGACTCCAGCTTGGTCCGGCTGCAGCAGCGCTTGTAGTGCTGGCCGGGAGTCGCAGAGGATCGCCACGGGCAGCTGGGGTGTTGTAGCAGCGTGGTAATCGGCCGCCAGGTGAAGGCCAGCCAATTCGGCCGCAGTGGAGCTGGCGTGAAAGGGAAGGCGGCTTCGGATGGTCGTCCCAGTCGTTGGAATCACGCAAGCAGCCGCGGCCGAACGAGGACTGTCACGAACAGACCCGTCCGTGAACACCAGGAGATGCCCTCGTAGCCTGTCGTGGAGTTTCGCCACGGCTGACTGGTGGAGCTCGCACGCCGGTGTCCGCCGTTTGGCTTCCGGCTGTCCCACGCTTTCCCTGATTCCGCTCTCACCCTACAGCTACCACATCTATGACCACAAGGATTCGTTTAATCATTGATCATGGACGTTAGTCGTCGGGATACAGATGTACCACCAAACATCAACGAGGATGCATCCCCGTTAAAAGGTGCTATAACTGTGAAACACCAATTGACATTGTGCAAGCTCTCTTATATCAATGTACAGTAAACATGCAAGTAGTTCTGTAAGGACACGTTTCACTTTCGTGTTATACCGATTCCTATGATGGAGGGATCAACCATATTTTAGATGTGAAGCATCTTATGGCGAAGCTTAATCCGGTGGTGGTGTGCCGCGTGACTACCCTTACTGCGCATGCGCATACCCTTTAAAAAAAATAAAAAACCTCCTCCCCCTTTCTCTCCTCTAGGCATCCCTGCCCGCGGCGTCCACACTCCCACTGCGCATGCGCGTCCCTCCTCTCTCTCCTCTCCTACGCTCCCCCCTCTCTCCTCTACGCATCCCTGCCCATGGCGTCCACACTCCCACTGCGCATGCGCGTCCCCCCCCATCTCTCGCCTCGCGACGCCGACGCAGGCAGCGGCTGCTAGCGAGTTTCTTGGATGAAAAAAAATTACCCATCTCCCGCTAAAGGGAACCATGAGTGGATGCGAAGCAGCGGGGAGATAATTAGCTTGAGCGGGAGGAACGTCGCCGCTCTCATTTCATGGCAGTGGTCCGGGCGCTCATCGCGCCGCTGCGCAGGAGAGAGAATGAGGCGCGCGCGCTCTGTCATTTTCATACCGCGGAACTACCGTGGCGCCCCCCAGCGGGGTAAGCAGCTGTCACACCACCTGTCGTTCGCGCCGCTCCGTAGAGGATTCCTTGAGGAAAGGACGGGGGGGGGACCGTAGGAGAGGAGAGAGAGGGGACGTGCATGCGCTGTGGGGGTGTGGGACGCGTGAGCCGCTCCGTAGAGTAGATGATTCCAAGAGGAGAGAGGGGGGAGAGGACGCGCATGCGCTGTGGGGATGTGGGACGCCAGAGCCGCTCCGTAGAGTAGATGATTCCTAGAGAAGAGGAAGGGGGGTGAGCTTAGGAGAGAGAGGGGGGAGGGGACGCGCATGCGCTGTGGTGGTGTGGAACGCGGGAAGGACTAAGCCCCTTCCAAACACATGCAAGCAAGATTAAAGGGGTACTGACACAAAATTTCGCGGCCGAGATAGCCTGCTGGATCGATTCCCGTGTACATGCGTGTATCATCTGCAAAATATCGACAGCGAATAAAGCTTGGAAGGTATTTTATATGAATTTTGAAGTTCGCGTGCGCGATCCAGCATTCTAGGCCGCACCTGGCGGCATTGACACCCTCGGAGGTGACCCGAGGTGACCCCCCCCCTACTTCCCGGTACAACAGGTTATGATGACGTCGTAGCCGCCATTTCTGTTTTGGCGCTCTCGCCACTGCGCTGTTGGTGACTGCTCGGCGGCTGCTCGCGAGTGTGTGGCCGCGGCCAAGAGGAGGCGCTGCCGCGGCGCACGCGTTGAAAGTTTTGTGTTTGGCGACACTACAGCTTTCCCGTTTCCTGCTCCCAAGGACTTCTTGATTTCCCTGTGCTGCCTGGGCTGCAGTGACAGGCCACAATGCCGAAATCCTTCTGCGCCGTTTCCTTCTGCACGTCGAAGTCGGGATCAGGCGTATCGCTGCATACGTTTCCCCGCGACGAACCTCGGCGGCAGAAGTGGATCGAGGTCGTGTGCGCTTGTGGACGTCAGGAGTATCAGGACTGGTCCCCCGTGCAGAACAGTTGCGTTTGCGGGCTCCATTTCGAGGCGCATTGCTTTATCACACAGGCGCCGGACTTGGCGTACATGGGTCTTCCGACTCCACCCTGTGCATCGCTCACGTCTGGTGCTCTGGTGTTACATAGCTTTCTTCGGCACCAACAACTTGAAGGACATCACAATGTTATCAAGTGATTCAATCGGATATTGAACGTAGAAAAAGCGAACGTACTTTGGCTAAATGAATTGCCCTGCAGAACATTTGTGCACGAATGTGTCGGGTCTTACCATAGTGCATTGCCCACGCGAGGTTCATCGTGGTCGTCGTCGCTGGTATCGTTGCCGCTTCCCGACGAAGCACTCCTCGCCAGCGGGTCAAACCTGAAGTGATTCGCCCCGTCGTAAATTCCTTCGATCCCCGTCGCAAGAAAATTGTCGCCATCAGACGACGATGAGCCCGACGACGACAGCGAGGACGATAACGGCGACGACATCACGCAGCATGGGTGACAAGCGAATGCAAGCAGATGATGCAGACCGCGCGGAAGTGCGTCACTGTTCTGTGTGCTCCGTGACCGAGCGTTTCACTCGCTAGGTGGCGATAGTTGCACCCGGCGGCTTGTCGTTTTTAGAGCTCTGTCAAACCGAAACTGAGGCTGTGTCGGTAATGAGGAGCTTGTAATTAATTATCTGTCGCGCACTGCAGCAAACGATGTGCCGTGTTATGACTAACAGGCCCCCCAGCAACACATTGCAGCAAAAAAACGCGGGGCGAAAATTTTTGTGTCAGGACTCCTTTAAGGAATGGGGTCAACCTGGGCGACAGACACCACCTGCCTAGCCATTGCTAAGCAGCCTCTCTGTGCTCTCGGCCATCTGATGACTCTCTGTGCTCTCTGATGACTGTGTTAGGGTTGACGGCCTTCATATTACTACAGGGTTCTGGTTCGCATAATGGGTGCTTCCCTACTTCATGACAGTGGCCGGACGCGGGACGCGGGACGGGGGGACGGGGGACGCGGGACACGGGAGGGACGGACAGAGCCCCGAGCATAAGATGCTTCGCATCTAAAAACCGACTGCTCGCGCTGCACAACCGTTCACTGGCCACCCCGTATATATGGCAATGGATCTTGACCTCCAAGGTGGTGCCGGTGGGAGATTTCTCCTGTGCGTTGTTGAACAATAAAAATTCGCAGCGTGCGCGTTAACTAAAAGCGGACTGCGGGTCTCTGTGTCCAGTCGGAGTCTTCTGTCTCTCATTGCCCATTAGCAGTGATTGGCATGTTCCAGAAGGAAACACCGCTCCATCACTGCGTGCTTTGCGCCTCCCCAGTTTTCTCTCGTGCGCAACGCTGCGATGAGCGCCAGCGTCAACGCCGCCGCCAGTGTAAGCGTTAGCGCCCGCTGCTTCGCATCTGCACATGGTTCCCTTTAGCGGGAGATGGTGTAATTTTTTTCTTTCGCTTTTCTTCTGTAGTTCAAGAAACGCTTCAAGACACCAAATTAAAAAAATGCAGGCTGTCCGCCTTCTGATAGCACAAGTCAGACACTGCATTAAAATGAAGCAGCAAAGAAGGTTTGAAAAAAAACCACCAGGCCTGCGCGGAACGAGCAGCACAGTCACAGCGAAAGCTGGAAGGGCGGCCTTTCTAGAGCCTTTTTTAAACACTCTTGGGGCAACTACTACAAGCGTACATGGTACCCAATACGCAATAAATCATCATAATTTTTGTGTAGTGGGGAAGCGTCTACTATACCAATATTCTTCATTCTTCGGAAAAGCGCGGTACCCGCTACACACTTGTAACGCATTATGTGCACTTTGTTGCTTCTGTGACTGACGACGATGAAGAATTATGCCATTTTGTAATGGGTTGGAGCATTGAATGACGCACTCGTTACGCAATTCGTATTGTGTGACGCCTGGTTCTTACTTTACTGTTCTAAAACGCTTTACAGCACACGTTAACGCGATTTCTTACCCGACATGAAGCCTGCATAGGATCGGTTTGCGCCGAAGTTTCAAGCAGAGGCGTAGCTCAGTGGTAGAGTGCTGGGCTGCCACGCAGAAGACCCGGGTTAAATTCGCATTGTGTCCTCGGTGTTTTTATTTATTTAGTTTTTTTTCTTATTTCGTGCGATATTGGTTACGGACACCGGCGGCGGCGGCAGCGGCGGCGGCGGACAACTACGGCGCTGAAACGACCCTTGTTGTGATCTCATAACAGCTTTCGCTGTAAAAAACGCCTGTGTACCATATTAGATGTTAAGCATCTTAGAGCAAGGTTCGAGTGCGCGGGCCTGCAAAATGGTGACCCCGCCACTAGCGCTCCTCGCGAATGATCTCAAGTGCACACCTCCTCTACATTTAGTTATCTTTATAAAAAGTGAAATAACATGACGCTGAATGTTTAGAATATGCTTGGTGGACTTCACCAAGCTTATACTGGAGAAATCTCAGCCGCTTTTGTGAGCGTTCATTGTGCGTTGTGATCTTGATAAGTGATGAAGACTACACATATTTGTTGTAATTGTGAGAAGAATTTATTTATTGTAAGTGCAATAAAACTAGTCATTTTTGGAAATTTTAGAGTAAAATAATTCCAACTTTGCATGCCGCTTCGAGTCCTTGAAAAACCTGGACAGGTCCTGGAAAGTCCTTGAATATCCTTGAGTTTTTGCTTTGGAAACCTGTACGAACTTTCAATAAAGTTAATTATAAAGCTCCGGGTTCGTCTTCCTTTATAGTACATTGCATGTGCAGGCTGTACGGCGATTACATGCGTTCACGGCAAGCGATTTGTTGAGTGGGTGTCACGTTATCACGCAACACAAGAGGTACTGCATAAAACAAGTGGTAGATTACACATCACTTTCGATAGCCCAATAACCTGTATGAAGTTCTACGCACGATACGCGACAAATTTCGCAGGTTGCCCTCATAATAGCGTAGTCGTCATGGCTGAGGATTGAACATACCGTAATTTCGCAGGGCGCCCTCATAATAGCGTTGTCGTCATGGCTGAGGATTGAACATACAGCAATTTCGCAGGGCGCCCTCATAATAGCGTTGTCGTCATGGCTGAGGCTTGAACATACCGTAATTTTGCAGGGCGCCCTCATAATAGCGTAGTCGCCATGGCTGACGATTGAACATACCGTAATTTCGCAGGGTGCCTTCATAATAGCCTAGTCGTCATGGCTGAGGATTGAACATACCGTAATTTCGCAGGGCGCCCTCATTATAGCGTTGTCGTCATGGCTGAGGCTTGAACATACCGTAATTTCTCAGGGTGCCTTCATAATAGCATAGTCGTCATGGCTGAGGATTGAACATACCGTAATTTCGCAGGGCGCCCTCATAATAGCGTAGTCGCCATGGCTGACGATTGAACATACCGTAATTTCGCAGGGTGCCTTCATAACAGCATAGTCGTCATGGCTGAGGATTGAACATACCGTAATTTCGCAGGGCGCCCTCATAATAGCGTTGTCGTCATGGCTGAGGATTGAACATACCGTAATTTCGCAGGGTGCCTTCATAATAGCATAGTCGTCATGGCTGAGGATTGAACATACCGTAATTTCGCAGGGCGCCCTCATAATAGCGTAGTCGTCATGGCTGAGGATTGAACATACCATCACGTGCACGACACCGCACCGGCAAGTAGTAAAACCAAGCGTCCGGCCACGACCCACAAAGTTATACAGTAGAATTGTATTTGAAAAATACGTCCAGTTAAACATCAAGCAAAACGACACCTTTTCGTCTAACGGCGTCCATTTTATATCTATGATGTACTGCCCGAGCATCGTCTATTGTTTGTGTCTCGTAAAAATCACAACACTAATTACAGAAGCAACTGTTTAGAACTGCTTATAACAAGTTGTGTTATTTTGCAGTTTGGCGTTTAAAACGGCATAGTTTATTTGCAGTATGTTTTATTACTTTTAGTCTTTATTTCTAGACGCGAGTTGGCGTCTGTGAAAGCTTTAAAGCAGCTGTGTGTATTTAAAAACAGTCGTGACTTATATCGTCAAAGCTTATCGCAAAGATATCATTTGACAGCTAAAACTTTCATGTCATGCAGGAGATAAGTTGTCCTGCTCTGCTGCAGTGTGCTATATAGGTGGTATGCACTTCACGTCATCCGCGAGGACCGCTAGCGTCGGGGTCGCCATTTTGAAGGTCCGCGCTCTCGCCGCACGCGCAAAGAAGTCGCTGCACGCGCTGTGTCTGAGATCCCTACGGTGACTTGGATGACCCGTGATCTCCGGAACACCTGCCCGCCGACGCACGGCCAGGAGGAGGAGAAAAACTTTGTTCATAACAGAGGAGTTTGGAGCACGGCCAGCGTGCACGGCACGCGCGAACGGACCTTCAAAAGGGCGCGGCAATGTTGTTGCCACCTTGCGGATGAAGTCTCAATGCATAACCCCTATACATACGAAAGTTGACAGTTGGTGAGGCAATGCGGTGATTTCGTCCCTCGCGATCACGATCGCTTTTTGAGGTGATCCCTTAGAAGCTTCACCAAACGCGAAAATGGACCGTCAGCGCCGGTGGCATCAGCACGAGTGATGCGAAAAATCATCGTAATGCTATGACGTCACCATAAGACGTCGTCCTGACGTCATACCAGTAACTGCATTCATGATTCGTTCTACTCTCTCCAACAGCATCATAAAATCTTCCAGCCGATATGGTATGCTCGCCAGATCACCGTGCAGAAACACGCACTGCTTCGTGCTATCACCAAAAGGCAACGTTTGCAGCAAAAATTGATATTCCCGAGGCGCAGAAGAAAAACCTGTCACCACCGAAGCACCGGGCGTAGCGCGCCATCACACATCCGTCCTCCACGCGAGCTGAAAGTGGATTACACCCCTCCTCCCAACAGGTGTGCACGCGCACGCTTGCAAAATGCAAAAGTATCGGAACCGTATCGCCAAGCATGTTTCTTGCTTTATGTTTTTCACCCACGAAAGCTTCTTAGCAATGCTCCGCGCAGATCACGTCGCAATGTTTGGGAGGCTTCGCGATTGTCTGGGATCATTTTTTTTTACGTACGCGCAGGACCCGAATGGTCAATTTTTTTCGGGAGCTATCGCAAGCGCCAGCGATAACTAGGACCTTCGATGCCGGACGTGTAAATACCGTCGCCGTTGTCCCATGTAAATATTGTTGCCGTCGCCATCATGTCCTGGATATGCATACGTATGTACATACATAAAAAAGGCACAAAGAAAAAATAAATCAGAAGAAAAATCGCAGCCGGCCAACGAGATTACACCATCTTCCTAAAGGGAACCCTGATGGATGCGAAGCAGCAGCGTTGCGCATGGGAGCGGTGGAGAGGGTGAAGCGAGAGAGAGGTGACACGTACAGACATGTTTCAACGCGTACTTTAGGCGCGCGTCAGGCGGCGGCTGCGGGCACTGCGGCGAGGGCGCGGCAGGCGAGGGAGAGAGTGACGTCAGCGCGCACTGCGAGGGGAGCGTGACGTCAACGCCGTGACCTACTTGGCACCGCTCCAACACCTGCGGCGAAGGGAGCGCGTTGCGGCGCGTTCGTACGGACGCACGGACGGAGGGACAGCGTTACAAAGCCTAGTCAAAGAGCTGCTTCGCATCTAAAAAAAAATTCCGAGGCACTTGACCGGGGATTCGAACCAGCGAAAGCTTGCTCCGCAGCGCGCAGCGTTAGACAACTCAACCACGAGCCATGCATGTTCCGGCGTAATAACGGCGAGCTATTTATATACACCATTTACCGCTGGCGGTGCGCAGATTTCGGAGGAGATTGAACGTGTTTTCTATCACGCAATGCTCCTACGTTTTCTTTCCATTTGAAAACTGCCCTTGAGACGCGCACGAAAAAAGTGGCCCCTTTCTCTACGCACTCGTGATCTGGAACGAAAAAAATAAAGAACGCCGGGAACACCTTGGGTCAGACGCCACCGCGTGGCAGGAAACGCAGAGGGTTCACTCCACGTAGAAATATCCTCCAGCGTCGGTTTCTGCATTGTCGACACTTGCAGCGCATTGCTCAAACACAAAGACGTAACGATTGTGACAGTTGTTAGTCCGCGCTTGTCCTGTGTATACCTGCGCGTTTTTGTGGAATGTCCTTTGTGCTTCAGCGGCTCGCTACGAGTATAGAGCTGCTTGTGGTTCTTCGTGCGACATTCCAATTTCTTGCTATCGCATTCATTGCTTCACCCTTGCGGCGACACTGACTTTTTTGTTGTTATTTGTACCTAGTTTCATTACCGCTTACACATTATTTTAATCGGTAACTTCGTTTGCTCATATGCGAATCGATTCATTTATGATTTTGTAAACTTAATAATTCTCTTACTGCAGTCGCCAATGAAATTGAGGTGTTAATCCCAATTGGCCCTCCTTCTTTAATGCTAGTTTTGAACAGCTTATTAAGCAAAACACAATTTATCGATTGATTCATAACTGGGAGAATGATTGCATGAAAAAGCCAAGGAAATAAAGACGTGATTCTCGGAAAGTCAGTACAGCAGGAAAATGTAATTTTAACTGGTTCGGCTGCATTTTCATTAGTGCTATATCCATATATTATGTGGTTTATTGTACAAAGTTTGTACGCCATTTGAGGTCAGCGTGTGTCATTGTGAGATTACCCTCATTATCCTCGTTACGTCAGTCTTGCGTTGCTCACGCACAAGTTTGCCTTGGCGTTTGCACGACACTCTCCCCATTTTGTTAGACGTCTGCACAGCGTTTATAGTTAGAACTGCACCACGTCAAAAACCATTGTCGTTTACTGGGCTTTTAATTAACTTAACTACTATCATGTACGCGCTTCCCCAACCAGCCTTTTTTGCGAAAGCTTTCTTTTAGATCTATTGTCCCAAATACTCGGCGTGTCACTGGGGTCTCAAATGAAAGCTTTTGCTTCCATTCGCTAAAGTGAACTGGATGTGTGGCTGTAGCACGTGTTTCCAAAGTTTTTATGTATATATAACCAGGTCAATCGTAACTCCGCGACCACTTACCTATAGTCCACAATTACCTACTCAACAGAAAACCTCTAGCTGGCATGTGGCACAGAAATCGCGCGAACCCTATACTCACCACCGGTACATTAAAGACACACTGAAAAAAGTAATTAAATGAATAAATAAATATCCAATGTAGCGAAGCCTTGAAACTGTGCATTTGAAACTGTGCAAACTACACACTAGAAGGCACTGTCCTCTGCAGCGCCTTCTAGTGTGTAGCCCTGTTCGGCTCCTTTCTGAGAGAACGACGCTCGTGCTGGGAGTCCGTGGCCCGCCTTGACTGTCGCCGTTGCTCATCGTCGCCGAGTGCCCACCAATAAACGCCTTTACAGCAAATAAATAGGTAAATCAATGAATGAATGAACTCGCGGGGTCCCTTATGCACTCACCTAAGACGACTGGAAGGGGAAGGCAACCTTATTTTTTTTTTCTCAGTCGATGCATTGATCCCGTCCTGCCACACTCCGAAAAATTTCTGCACCTAACGTGGTATAGAATTGCCTCCACGATCGGAGGCACTTCGCCTGGTTTTGCATTGCCTCCGTGATCGGCCAGCAGCTGACCAAGCTATGATGTCCTGTGATCGCGTCATGATGTAGCGTTCCGATGGCGTCATGTGACGTCACAAGATGTGGCGATTTGTGGCGTCGTGATGACGTCATATGCTGATGCCCGCGTCTGCACTGGATTCTTACTAAAGTTGTACTCTCTCTCTCTCACGTGGTGATGATTTTTTGCATCACTAGTGTTGACGCCTGCCGACGCGGGGCGCCGGTCAAGTTTCGTGTTTCATGGGGCATCAGAGGCCTTAGTCAATCAATAAATAAAAAAAATCACGCCATATCCACGAAGTGAATGATGATGAGTGGGCGAAGCTCGATCGTTTTCATCCATGGCAGAGAGAGAATTTGTGGTCTGGAACGCGCTTATACTTCATGGTCATCAGCGTCATCGTTATCACGTGTAGTGGGTACATTCCACTATACTGGAACGCGCTTATACTTCATCGTTATCACGTGTAGTGGGTACATTCCACTATACTACGTCATCGTCATCGTTATCACGTGTAGTGGGTACATTCCACTATACTGGAACGCGCTTATACTTCATCGTTATCACGTGTACTGGGTACATTCCACTATACTGCGTCATCGTCATCTTTATCACGTGGAGTGGGTACATACCACTACACGTTGCTACCTACCTACCTACCTACCTACTACTACTACTACTACTACTACTACTACTACTACTACTACTACTACTACTACTACTACTACTACAGAGGAGGGACAGACCCACACCCTAAGGAGCTTCGCCCCCAAAAACCTGCACGCTGTACTTTGGGCTCACGCAAATCGAGGCGGAAGTGCTTTATAAGAGCATACGCCAAATTCAGATATCATAAATAAAAGTATAAATGAGTCAATGGCTCATGATTTTTCTTTCTTTTGATTCATACGCATCTGCTCCTCGCTTTTTACTCCTGAAGTGAGACGTGAAACACAACGGCGACCGCACTGGCCGGGAAAAGTAACGCAAGCGACGCCTACCTTTGCAGGAGCGGCGCATAAGACTAGCGCTCCTTGCACTCGACCATCGCCGAACACATTGGAGATACGTACGTCAGCTACTCGTGCGAAGTCATTGTCACCGTAATGAATTTGCACTCAATACATTGATGGCAACAAGAACCATCAATGTTTGTCCGTCGATGAGTAGTGTTGCCAATCACCCGTACATTGGCAACGCTGGTCACCCGGCCCATACGCAAAGCTCCAAAGCGAAGACGAAGAGGAAGAAAGAGAGGTCGGTTTACCGCACTTCGCATATTTTCCTTCGCTAGCGTTCTTCGAACCGTCAGCCATGGATCACGGCGCTTGATCAGGGTGTAGAAATCTCTGAGAGGAAACCCGAGATGCGGAACCATCAACAGAACTTTCCTCACAATGCCGAGCGTGAGCGATGCAGCAAGATCATGGACGCCAGTGTCTACTATACTGCTCTTGATTTTCAAGCTGCGCCGGACGCCCGTGCGAAACCTCCCGACAAGTACGTTGACGCCCCTAACGCTGTGGGCGCAAGGCAGCAACAGCGTTTTCCGGTAGAGGCGGAACGTCGGCGGCGCCACCGCCATCACAAGCACCACCGCCACCACCGGGTCTCTCCTACCACCGTCCCACCAGCAAAGCCATCGCCAGAGTTTCTAGTCGTGCCCGGAATGCCTGGAGTATTGCCTTGCCTCCCTGTTTATCCGGTAAGCTTCTAAATATGAGCGTTTTTCATTGGCACGATACGGAGAGCTGGCTATATCTACTGCCTGTTTCTCAACACGCGTCCCTTCCATGGTTTTCAGTAAAAGCTGTGATGTCTGTCTGTGATTCAAAGGAAAAAAAAAAGAGTATAACCTGGGTGTTTGTGTGACTCCCTGACAATGCAGTGAATGCTAAAAAAATTTGCCAATGTAGAGGTTTAAGGTAACGACTAATATGTTACTAACTGAGCAAACTTACCGGCTGTAAACTTGGAGACGTCACGTGAGGGGTGCACATCGTGGGACTAAAATATACCTGGAAGCCTATTGAGTAGACGACGCCATCCTCGTCGGCTGGACACTCTAGATGCAGTTGAGCATTTTGAGGTTACTTTCTGTCAAGATAATAAGTGTCTATCGAATTGCTTGCGCAAGTTTTCTTGAAAACTTCACACTCGTTACTTTTCTTTCAAGAATGGTGGGCCACAGTACCAGTACGCACGTCGTCCGTGACCTGAATATGGCGGCCGTGCGACGTTGAAGAATGACAACGCATGCAAAGGGCGGGGGAAAATGTGTTCTGAAGTGTGCGACTATATTAGCATGATATGAAACTCTAGCTCGATGTTAATTCGTCATTACTCAAACTCAAGTCGGGCTGAAGTATCCATATATTGCGATAGCAATCATATGGACACTCGGGTTGTAGGCTGAGCTGCTCCGACAGTAAACGCGCACTTTGACCTACAGGACGTGGCCGCCCGCGGTCATGCGCGCCCTTCTACGTGTTGTGATCTCCCCGAAAACTTCGCGTTGAAGGTCACTCAACTTCCGCTGCAGCGGCCGCGTTTCCAAACGGAGTGAGCTGCTAGACTTTATATAACATTCCAATTTGTTGCTGTCGCATGGTTTGTTTAGCCCTTGCTGCGAAACTGGGGCTGAATTCAAAAAAGTGTTTTCGCAAGTGCGTTTTCCCATCAGTCAGCGTGCTTCGCTAAAATTTTTTTAGCGAAAGGTGTTTTTGTGAATACATGCCCTGGTGTTACTTTCCATGAGTGCCGGATTAACGCCCGGAATGTTTGCAGGCCGAGCCAGCAGGCCCACCTGCGGCGCCGCCATCGGCATGGCATGGCGGCGGCAAAGCGGCTGCGTGGAATGCTGGATGCACTTGTACGGCTACCACGAGCATGAGCGACACATCAACGTCCGGGTCGAAGAGCAGTAAGGGCATCCTCAGTGAATCGGCGTGGCCTACCGATCGTGAAGCCATCACGTGCCTAGAGACGTGCATCGCATTCGCCGTGCTCATGTGGATTGGCGTCCTGGTGCTCTTCATCTTCTTCGTGTCGGGCGCGTGGCCCTTTCACGGACGACCCAATACCGAGTCTGCCACAACCAAAGGGATCAGCGCGAGGCGTCTCTCCGAGGCTCCTCTACCTTATTCCTCACACCGCGCGTCCTCCGGCGCCAGCACGGAGGACGTCTACATTCAATCTTCCACAAGCATCCCGGATGTCACCAAGGAAGGCCAAAATTCGACGAATACTACGGCGATGATGTTTGGAGATGCCCAACCGAAGATCCTCGACGCCGCTCTTCTTGCTCAGTAAAGCGATGCCCGTTGATGTCACTGCACACTATTAGAAAAACAATTCGGCATATTCACTAACTGAATATAAACAGTTTACTTGTCACAAAAAGCACTAGCCCCTTAGTAAGTGAAGGTAGTGAAGTGCAGGTTAGTGATATTCGCTACCTGGTGAGCAATGGAATAGTACTAACTCAAATGGTTAGTCCGTTACTAAATTCTTAGTAACCGCACTAGCATCTGAGTAAACGTACTAGTTTTAGTGGACTACAGTTTACCGACTGGAGAGCGAGAGAGAGACAAACTGTTATTTGCACAAGGACAAGAGCTTTTCCTCGTATGGGGTGGAGCCTTTAGTTCATGGCCTTATTAGCTCGCGCCATGCCACGCGCCCGCGGCATTAGCCAACGCTGCTCCTGCGGCTTTGATCTGGTCAGCGTGGTCTCCCCGGAGGAATGTGAGGGTGAAGGAATAGGGGGAGGGTACCCCGGTAGTTGTGGACATATCCAAGTACAGTGATGCACTGTGGGCTTCGCTCCACAGTAGGGGCAGCACGAGGAATAATGTGTAGGGTGGAAGAGATCAAGTATGAAAAGGCAGGGGAATGAATAAGCCTAAAGCTGCCGCCACGCAACATCTTCCTCTCGGTTGAGTGATTTGTGTGGTGGTGGCGAAGTACATACGGCTTTGTCTGTAATAGTGTAGCGTTTTAGTGTAGTTTTTAATAGTTCTGTTGGTGCGTCGCCTGCGTTAGACAGCTCTTCCGATGGAGCCCGGTTTGTGAGCTCTCGAGCTGCCGCATTAGCGCGTTCATTGCCAAGAGAGGCGGGTCATGGTGTCCAGACGATACGCACCCTGTGTAATAATGTGGGGGGTGTAATGATGTCAAGATACTGTGTGTGCGGGGTGTGACCATTACTTTCGCTATGTTCCTGCAGGCGCGGTTTGTGAATCGGAGACCGCGGTGATTGGTTCGTCCGATGCTGGTATTCTTGAAGCGTGTATGATGGCAAGGCCTCTTCCGTCATGCTGCTATCCACAGTGTTAAGTGTAGCCGAAACCCTCACAGAATCGGTATTGTCCACCATGACCACCAGACCAATGGTCCGTTTCTGCGGATACTGGGCCACGTTAGTGTATAGGATTCGTGCATTAGATGTGCCGTCGCCTAGGACTCTCGTTAAAGCTTGAATTCTTGCCCGTACCTGGCCTTTATGTCGGTCAGGGTGCATGTTGCGGGAAATTGGGGTTACATGAATTTTGTTTCTGATCACAACTGAATTTTTTTTTCTGTTTTCGTTGCGGTTTGTTTGGTATGCTGCATCCCAACTGAGATAGAATAAGGAAAACCTGTCCCTGTCTGCTGGAGGCGTTCAATTTGGCTGTTACGATGTCCTTCAACTGGCTCTCGTATGGTGTTGTGAACCCAAGGTCATAGAAGGAACTGCATTGACTCATGATAGGGCAGTCCCAGAGCCGCCACAAGGGTGTCCATCCGGTTTGTCTTGGTTTGAGTAAGGTTATGCTGCAGGGGAGGTGGTACGCCAATCTGCTTATTATGAGAGCTTGCACCAATCGGAGCATATCTTTGTCGCGTCGTCAGGAGGCAAGGTTGTTTAACCCTTTCAGTCCTGGATTTTTTATTTTTGTCGG
Organism: Rhipicephalus appendiculatus; assembly: GCA_030522465.1. Taxonomy (NCBI): domain Eukaryota; kingdom Metazoa; phylum Arthropoda; class Arachnida; order Ixodida; family Ixodidae; genus Rhipicephalus; species Rhipicephalus appendiculatus. The sequence continues at coordinate 17,364 of JALIZH010012546.1, forward strand.
AGACATTTTTAGTACATATTTTTCTTATAGTTAGGACGTCAGAAGACCACAAACAAAAAATTGATCCAGTGGTGTAAGTATTTATGGATTTACAGACATGACATCAAATTAGGTCATCGTGGTCCTGGGGACATGAAATTCCAAAAATGGCTAATTTATTCCTGCTTTTCACTAGAGTACACAAAATCTGAACAAACGTAGTATTTGGCATTGTGGAAGCTCTTAAAACTACTTCAGGAATTCATCCCGAAAACGCCGCCTTCCCGCCTCAGCTTGCCAGCCTCGGCGTCACCCATGACTTCGGTCAAGTTTCTTCTTCTTTACGGCTCAACACTTCGCAAAAATGCCACAACGTTGGCGTCGATCGCAGTGGGGATTGTTGAAGAAATACTTCCCCAAGAATTAGCAGGTTTGGTTTTGTTTTCGAGGTGCTAGGAGAAATTCAGTGTGGTGTCGTCAGTTGACGACACCAGGGCCGAAAGGGTTAAAATGAGCGCCAACAAGATTACCTCGAGGCGATCAACTTCTCTCCTACCATCCTATGCAGTTACCGCACAAAGTTTTTGTCACAGCACGTACTGCCGCGACTTGAGGAAGATGTTGTGAATTGCCCAAGTGCGGGTAAAACGAGAGCAATTTCGGCCTTGGACCTGATGGGGCCATTCGACAACGTCTCATATGGAGGAACAAGAGTAGTGCTCGGCGTAGCTCGATGGCTCGATCCGGAGTCACGGTACCTTGCTTTACCACGTAATCGGACGCCCGTTCTGCCTTGCCTCGCTAGAGTATTGTATGCGACCAACTGATTTCGCTATCAAGCGGCTCACTCAAATCCAGACTCACGACCAGATCTCAGTCTGAGTGATTCTGGTAATTGGACTCATGAGTAAGTTTGCAGATCTATGTGTACGCTTGCAATTTTAGTTCCACTTTTGCAAAACACTAGTTGCTACCTTTGAATAAAATTGGAATGCTCTGCAAACAGCGGATCTCAAGAAAAAGTGAATGTGTAGAAAAAAAATTTAATACAATTTAAAACTATTTTTAACCCGTATTTATCGTTAAAATTTCTTGCAAATTTTATAGCCATAGCTTTTAGTACCACAGCCAAACCTTGGCCAAACTTTGAAACGCATTCTCAGTCTTACCCTACCTTAAATGGCATCGCTAAAATAGTTAAATACAGTCAAAATGGACGCTTGAATTTTTTCCCGATTATGTTCAGGAGAAATGAATATGGTTATAAGAATACATGTATTTGAACGGACCTGGATGTTGTGAACTGTGAATTGAAAAGCTAGGCATTCTGTTTGAAGTAGAGTGCTGTAAGCACCTTTCTCAGATGATGATGATGATGATGATTCCCTGGGATACTGGCACAACCCACTGCGGGGGATCGGCCACGAAACGTGCGGCAGTAGAATTCGCGGAAAAAAAAAACAGAAAAAAGAAACAGAAGAAGAAGAAGAAAGAGGTAGGGAGGCCGTCGAAAATTTCAGGAACCTCGGACCCTCAACGTCTTCTTCCTCTGGTTGTTGTAGTCCCGAAAGTGCATGGCGCATGCCAGCAGAGATGAGTGGACGCGTACAAATTGGCTCCTTTATAAAGAACGAGGATTAGATGAACAAATTCTTTCGGAGTCTTCAATTACGAGCAAACATTACCAGCAAACACTTCTTCATTTTGTCCCTCCGAATATTCCGCACTCTCCATATTCAGGGAATTGAATGATCGATGTCCAGTGGTGGCGCCCATGTGCATGCCTTCCGTTCGGTGCAACCGACGCGTCACCATGGTAACGGCCGCCATGGCCCCGATCGCGTGCCTGGCGATTCGATCAGCGCTGCGCCGGCCTCGCCGGCCACGGTAAGTGGCGGTTCTCTGCTGTTTTAGCATCTTCAGCTAGCACGTGCGTGTCGCCCTGTCGCGTTGTTCGCGTACGACTCGTCCATCGCGCTCAAGCTATGCCCCACAAGATCGTTCGTTTCAAAGCCTCGCCTTGCGAAGGCACACGGTCGGTGCCCTGCCGCGGCGTTATCGAGCTCCTCGTACTCCGCGCATGCAGTGTTCGACTTCGACGTCATCTCCCGCTTGTATTGCAATGCCCATCGTGCAGGCATTGCCGCGATTGCGACGGGCATGGCACTGTCACGACGGTGCCTGGGCGGAGGAGTCCGTGACGCAATCGAATACTCGCATGTCGCTTGTAGAGGAAATTTAAGTGCAGAGCATGGACCAGGATTACATGTTTCGTGCAGACCCTGTACAGCGAATTAGAAATGAGAAAATATGGAAAAAGAAACGGACGCGGTTGTTGGGAAGTCGCGGTCGCCTTCTAACAGTCCTGTCAGAGCACGACACTCGTTTACTTAGAACGACACACGGCCGGCTAACGCATTTGTTATGGGTTTATCGTACAAAGAAGGTAACACGGCAGACAACGCAATGGCAACCCGACGATTGCCTTGCTGTTTCTCATTTGTTGTGTTTGTTAATCACAGTGTTTACTTCATTTTGCGAAGGTAGGCGAACGTAGCGCGATAGTTCTGACAACCATGACTCAATGACACTTAAGAGGATCGACTGTAGGGTGAGGTGGTACTTCAATATGAATTGCCAATTCACCCAGCATTCCATGATGAATATCCGATTCGTGATTATTCTACTGTGCGCATCATTAAAAAATAATAAAAACAAGACGACTATTGCCAGTCGTAAGGCTGACTAAGGATACTGCGTGCAGCGTAATTTCTATGTTTCCCAGCGCAAGCATCACAATGACATAAGCTACGCACGCACCGCGCAGAACACACAAATGGGCTTTATTTTCCTGTTCGCAGCTACATAAATGCACTTTTTACCAGGAAAACACGGAATAAGAGAGCCGGTGAGACATAGAAGGTTGTAGTCAGCGGAAGACGACCCGTCGTTGATGTCACATATCTTGGGATCAAAAAAGAAAAAAAAGCCGGCAGATCCCACGCACTGTGGGAATCGGATGTAATGCGAAGCAGCCAGGAAGGAGCAAATCATGTTTTATATGTTAGGACCTGTCATTTATGTTCGTCATACAGTCACGTCGCGCAATACCAATTTTGGTGTATATCAAGCTAGCGAACTGGACGCAAGCGCACTATGAGCGTGGCATGTAAATAGCGTTGTAGATGACATGCATGCCAAGGTTTTCCATGTTACCACCTGCCACTTATGTTCGTTATACAGTCATATCATTCAGTACCAGATTTGGTGTATATCAAGCTAACGAAACGGCCGCGAGTGCGCCATGAGCGTGGCATGCAAGTGATGTCGCACATGACAAGTCATGATTTCCATACTACCACTTGTCGTTTATGTTCGTCATACAGTCATGTCACTCAATATCAAATTTGGTGTATATCAAGCTAACGAAATGGCCGCGAGTGCGCCATCAGCGTGGCATGTAAATCATACTTTTCATGACAAGTTAGTCATTATTTTCAAGATATGACCAGCCATTTATGTTCGTCATACAGTCATGTTATGCCATACCAAATATGGTATAAATCCCATTAACGATACGGCCAGGAGAGCACAAAGTCGTAGGCGGCTAGATTGATAGATAGCTAGATAGATAGATACGCTCAAGGTCGCCGAAGTTCGCTAAGAAATGCTTCGCATTTAAAAATCAGTCTCCGTGCTCGGAAGAACAAGCGAAACTACACGGATATACCTGTTATCATATTTCAGAATTTCTTGTTGTACAATGCCACGAGCGATCCTATCTTTGCTTTTCGCAAGTACACGTACCTGTATGATTAAAAATAGGCTGGAATCCACAACCCCGACAGTCACTCCCCAGATGCCCACTAAGAGCACATTGTACCTGTGTCGCTTAAAGGGACACTAAAGAGAAAAATTGATTTTGTAGCGTTAGCTACACTGGCCCTGTAAAGCCCGTTTCGCGCGCCTCATCAAGAACCGTGCTGCGCATGCGCGAGGATCAGTGACGTCACTCAGTGATGTCACACACCGAAACCGACACCTCCCGCGCACTCCGCCGCCGCCCCTACGCTCCCGCCTCTCTCCTCTAGGCATCCCCTGCCCGCGGCGTCCACACCCTCACTGCGCATGCGCGTCCCCCTCCCTCTGCTCTCCTACGCTCCCCCCTCTCTCGCCTCGCGACGCCGACGCAGGCAGCGTCTGCTAGCGAGTTTCCTGGTTCAAAAAACCGACTGCTCGCGCTGCACAACCGTTCACTGGCCACCCCGTATATATGGCAATGAATTTTGACCTGAAACGTGGTGCCGGTGGGGAAATTTCTCCTGTGCGTTGCTTGAACAATAAAAATTCGCAGCTGATGCGCGTTAACTAAAAGCGGACTGCGGGTCTCTGTGTCCAGTCGGAGTCTTCTGTCTCTCATTGCCCATTAGCAGCGATTGGCATGTTCCAGTAGGAAACGCCAATCCATCACTGCATGCTTTGCGCCTCCCCAGGTTTCTCTCCTGCGCAACGCTGCGATGAGCGCTAGCGTCAACGCCGCCGCCAGTGTAAGCATTAGCGCCCGCTGCTTCGCATCTACACATGGTTCCCTTTAGCGGGAGATGGTGTAATTTTCGCCTTCGCTGTGCAGTCGCCGTCTGACACTGCGCTGGAGCCGCTGCGCTTCTGACTGGCGTTTGCCAGTGTGGTATAGCCATGGAGAAGGAGAGCGCAAATGCTGCTCAACGGCGCAGAAGCTTGACTCATCGGATCCCGAAGTGGTTGCCTGGCAATTAGCGGTTGAGCGTAGGAAGAATGAACAGAAGGCTAAACGTGCTGGGGAGACACTGGAGCAAAGGGAGGAACGTCTAGCAAAGCGGCGTCGAGGCTGAGCGACGTGCCCGACCATCCTCACAGCAGCAACAACAAGACGCCGTCGATGACGTCAAAGGCTCGCCGATCGACTGAATATACTGCGAAACTCAGCGAAAGCGCCAGTGCGACTCGGACCTTCGAGACGGACTTCGTAAACAATCCGTATGGATAAGCTAAGAATAATCAGCTGAACCTTTGCTAACGCTACGTATATCTGGCATAAGCCGAGCTAAGCCACGGCAACATTTTTTTCTGTATGAGTAAGCTACTATTGCGCAATACCAAAAGCACATTCCTTGCCGCGAAAATAATCTTGGTAAGCGAGAAAATACCGGAAAGAAAGCGGAGGTGTCGACGACATATTGAAGTTCACGCACCAACTAGCTGCGACGTCATAGATTCTCAGGTCGTCTACAAAGGGCCTCGTATACACTGGTAAAAATCAAGTAAATTATCCTCCGAGGGGTCCAGAGACGTAAGGTATCAGGTTTCAGCTCATTTTGTTGAGCCAATGTGGGAAATAAACGTGAAAAACTTTGAAATCCGTGACGTTACGCTGACATCCGTGTGAAGAGATTTCGGCGCGAAATTCAGAAATGCAACTTCGACTTTCATTATCTTGTCTAATAGTAAACTTGTGGCGGTTAAAATTAACAACAGCGCTATTTTAAAAAAGAATACTTCATCAGTCTAACTCGATTCATTGTTGCACTTTAGTGCACCTTTAAGACGTTTGTCCAGGCAACCTTCCGGTTTGATCGACATAGTCGCTATTGCAGGCACTATAGCGGAATACGGTAGACAAAGCAATCTTCACATGGACACGGACTTGTCTTTATGATTGATGGTGCACGTTTGCCTGGGCCTTACGCCAGTATGCACCTGACAGCACTTGTCGCCATTCATTAGCCACGTGGCTAAACAAGCGTAAAAAACAAAAGGGACAAGGAAGAAAGGACAACTTTTATTGCTGGTTTAAACACTTTAAGCCGTTACTTATCAATATACAATCATGCAACTCACCCAACTCGATGTGCTCCTTTGTCCTCAGCTAGCGGTATTTACGTTTGTGCATGTTCTTCGCTTGGTGACTTCCGCTTTGAACTTGAGTTTAAACAACGCAAAGGGAGAGGTTGAAGATAGGCAGTACAAAATGGAAAATTAGGAGCCTTTCCTCTATCCGGAAAATGGCGGCAAGCGCAGCTTGACGGCTACGCACCTGACCTAGTACTTTATATATATATATATATATATATATATATATATATATATATATATATATATATATATATATATATATATATATATATATTGTTTGTTTGTTTTTTCGCAGTGCGCTATGCTCTCTCCTAACTTTGTTAACTTCACCCGCGTGCTCGGCAAAGCGACCGTTCTCTAGCTATCTGCAACACGGACGATCATGCGCAAAACAATGAAATGCAACAATGGATGACAATAATGAAACGTGACAGCGAGAAATGGCAAGTGAATGCGATAAAATATCAGACTGTCATATCGGAAACCGCCCATCGCGTCTACGAGCGCACGACCGAGAGAACACCGATTATTGGAAAATGGTGCATACATATACGCATTGACCGGCGCACCTCCGAGGGCTGAATCTTTGCGAACCAGCATTTCCGTACATTCGCCCGGCGCTGCTTTATCGCGAACCATGATTTCGCCACCGAAAAACTCATACAAACTTCGCTTAAAAGATGGCGTTGTTTGTCTTTTCCTTTCCTCTCCTGTCCTGTCGCGCTCTGGAGTATACTCGAGTTATACACCAACCAGCCTAAATGTGCACCTTTCTGGTTTGGCTCGCACGGCGACTGCGGGACACCAGCATGCAGCAGGGGTCCGGAGCCGGCTGCCTGTCCTGACGCCGAAGGGGCAGTGCAGCCAGTGGTGTCGCTGCACGGCTTCCAGTTCCACAGCCGCTGCCAGAAGATCGACTGGCGAAAGATAGGTGCGTTGTTGCCCAGAATAAGGATTGCGATGCGGGCGAGTTGGTTAACCTTCACGGTGAATATGAGCAGCGCGAAGCCCTGCAGTGAGCAAACGCAGGTAAGGACTGAGGAAGCGAAAGAATACGAGCGCTGACCACCAACTGAGTTCGTTGGTCACAACATGGATGTCAAACATGGCGCGAGAAGCACGTGTCATGTATGGTCGCAAGATATGATTGGCAGACACTGTCAGAGACACCAGTCACACCACCTTACTGGTTCATCACCTTGCTGATATAACTCGCGTCTATGATAGAAAGTTTCACAATCACACCGTGATGTAACCGTATGTCACGCGTGTCTCGGCCCCTTTTTCGACATCCATGTTATCTCGTACATACGTATATGTGTGTGTCTGATTTTGAACCAATAATGCAACTTAGAGGTCAGCAGCCGTGTTTACCATGTAGCATCCTCAGTCCTCCCTTCACTGCATTTCAGCGCTTCTTGTTGCCCTGTTCTTCCATATTTTCTGCAGTCGACTTGTGGCGACATCCGCCAAGGTTGTAGTAGCACCAAGTACACCACAACCAGTTCTGTGTACTGATCATAGGGGTACTACTATTACCAAGTTCAAAGAGCAGTAAATGCGCGCCCCTCCGCTATCCTAAGTTATTTATAAGAGCCGTTGGCAAATTAAGCGAAGGTGGAGCCATGGTACAGAACGAGTAATCAAGCCATCCATTAAACAGAGCGCTTGAGGAAGCTGCACGAATTTGCGGTGTGTAACATCCCGATTGACTGAATATTTATTTCCAAGTGCCGTATGTGCAATATGAGGCAGTGAATACTGCACTTAAGCAGCTGGGCCAGCTTCATTAAGATGGCAGACATGAAATATTAACTATGATATACGGTAATAATAATAATAATAATAATAACAATAATAATAATGTTAATAATATAAACGCGAAGTTGCGCAAAGTTTCTCAATTGTACATGGAGACTCTCAGGCGCACACTACCCAGTGTAGCTATACGTAAACTATACCTTTAGCGCGCTGCCGAAATCTACGGGTCACCGTCGCTGCCAAGCTGGCGCGTCCCCTTCACCTCCCTCCATGCTTCTTCGACGCTGGATAGGAGTCTTCCATACAAACAGAGAACACGACGAAGAGCCGACAACATCGTGCACGTGAGCGCGTACACCGGCAGCTTGTACGCTTCCCTCAGAAGTGACTACCGAAAAAGTCGTGACAGTGACAGTTTCGCTTCGAGGCTGAATCAATGAATGCAATAGTAACAAGATTGAATGTTATGTAAACTAAGGATAGCAACTAACGACTTTAGCATCCGACCTGGCGCAACTCGAGAGAACGCTGTCGTGAAGGAACGCTGCAGCGAGCGAAGCGAGCTTCATGCTGTCTATTGCTTCAACGTAGACTGAGCGGTAAGGCCAGAATACGTACGACGGTGTGACCGTCTCGTGGTCCCTTTCGAGATAGGGCGCGCGCTACCGCATCCGCAAGCTCGCAGTACGCAGTTGCTGAAGGAGCCTCCTAGCCTTCACTTTCCCGAACTTACCTCTCCTTCCCATGCGCCTTTGCCATCTTCCAGCGTGGCTGCTACTCGACTGAGCTGCGATCATCGGCTGCCCTCACGCGCTTTCACTCGCACTTTGAAAATACGACGCGCGGGACGATGCAATCGCATTTGGACTTAATACGGAAGCTCGCGAAGACGGAGATGGCGGCAGCGACGGCACAAATGCGCCTTCAGTGTTTATAGAATTGCTATTGCAATAAAAGCGTGTGATTATGCCTGGAATGCACATTGTCGTCTGAACACCGTGCTATTTCCAGCGCAAAGAGCCGACATGCTAATCGGCAAGAGAAAGCTATAACTATGAACCAAGCTCTGAAGCTTGATTTTTGGGAATATATGGCCCGAAATAGCACCGAAGTTTTTCACCGAGTCCACGTCGGCGTAGATGTCACGTGGTGGTGACGTCGACGAAGGCAACAGTCGGCGTGTCAAAAAAAGAAACTCTTTTAGGCCGAACTTGTGGCCGGGAAACTGAAGGTCAGACTATAGCAATACACGCTGGCACTGAGAGCGGCGAACAGAGCGTCGGCCGTCGATAATCTGACAAGCGGTGAAACGCGTCGGCATTTATAGATGTGCCGTCGAATATTCCAGCGTTATCACTGGTTGTCCGGCAAGCTCTAGAATAAGCTCGAGTGTTCGCGTCTTGCGCGCAATCTTAACACAACGATCTACAATAATCACGAAGCTTTCTCGAACAATGATGCGCGGTTTGCGCTGAGTGTTGCTGACAGTGGCGAAAACCGAATACAGCAAAAGTGAAAATAAGAAACGCGCGTGGATATATGTGCGGCATGTTAAGAACAGTAAAAAAAAAAAAAAAAGAGTTCGGAAAGCACGATTCTGAAGCGATATTTTTTCGAAAAGCGTCATTTTTTAATCGCTGTATAGTCGTGAACCGCATATCGAAGGACGGTAAGTGAGGCGGCTAGCTATGCAATTGTACCACAATGATTCCTTAGGAATATCCTGAACTTTACGCGCTATGTGCAGCGGCTGTGGACGTGGACCAGGTGGCTCGCGAGGTGGACGTGAACGCGCTGCAGAAGAATGTCACCCACCTCACCTTCTGCGACATCGACCACGAACTGGTACGCGACAATCGCTGCTCTCACGTATCTAGTTGTCACATGCGTGACGACATTGCCGTCGATTGAGAGCACCGAAGCGTGAGAACGCTCTGTCTGATCACGTTGCCTGTCGAGATAGGAGCACCTCTCGAGTAAGGAAGCATACACCGGTCGTAGACAGCGCGGTTATATTAGATGCGAAGCATCTTATGCTCGGGGCTATGTCCGTCCCTCCCGCGTGCCGTGTCCCGCGTCCGGCCACTTTCATGAAGTAGGCAAGCACCCATTATGCCAACCAGAACACTGTAGTAATATGAAGGCCGTCAACCACTTCCACAGTCATCAGTAGAGGCCGGATTTTTAGGCACTAAAAATCGCGTTTTAGGCGCCAAAAAACAGGCAGGAAAAACACAGTTTTAGGCCCCCAAAATCGTAAATATAGGCACAATAAATTTTTTACAAAAACTCAAATTTTTTGAATAAAGACGTGCGCGACCTGGTGTACGACAGGAAAGCAAACAAATGTTATATTTTATGATGGCACAAAGGCGTTAATGGTTTAGCATAGCCATGCAATGGTACTTTTTCGGGCACGGTTTCCAGAACAAGGTCTCTTCTTTTGTTGTCTAGAATGGTGAGTTAAGTGTCCACCATCGAATAAACACGCTCCTGGGTCTGTTTCTTTTCGGCAGGGCTGGGAAGGGCAGCACATGATTCAATAGCCAGACCGCTAAAAGGCCAGACGGGTCTGTTAGCCTCGTATTGGCCTGGTCTAATCAGGCAGGGTCAATTTCTCCTATATGTATGAACACCATAAAGGGCCCCTTACCAGGTTTGAGCGTTTCGAGCTAGAAGTGTAATGCATGCACTGCGCGCTAACGATCCCGTCTGCGAAGATTTGCAACGCAACGCGCCACGGAAGGAGGTGAAATGTCAGACTGAACGCTGGTTGCCCTTGATCTCACGGGCGCGCGCAACAATGTGGGGGGGGGGGGGGTGAAGTTCAACAAGGAATGGTCCTGCGTACGTCACAGTAGTACATGACACTGCGAGAATTATTCGAGGCTACATGTGTAATTTGTGCAATCCGTTGTTTGAACAGAGGAATGAAAGTTAATAGAAATATTAAAACATACAAACAGAATGTGTGCTTGTCATTATTTATTTATTTTTCTTCGAATGGAGAGCGATGCGAGACTTCACTGCCTATATTTCGTTTGTGTTCGTGTTCTCGCCGTTCCAGCGTCGTGCCGGCGCCAGCCCTGACAACGCTTAGCATGTTTTTGGTGCATCTTCTCTTACAGCAGCTCCAGCGGTGCGACGCGCTTTGTCGTGGTAAGGATACAGGATCCATGCCAGCCTCTCTAAACGCAGACGGATCCATCTCCCAGCAACAGGCAGTACACTATAGAGCGAGCGCCGAAACGATACAACACCGCTTGTGCGCACGACCTGGCTTGGGGATGTCATGTGAACATTGTATAATCTTGCGTGCGCATGGCGTGTTGATGCGTCTACGTCGTGTGATCTTCCGGCTCCGAGTTTCTCTGATACCGAAGGGGGCAGGGAAGGAATTTGGCTTGCGAGTGGCAAAGGTTTCAAGCTCACCTACCGGCATCATTTTGTCGCTACTCGTATTGAACCAATTAAAAAGTTCTTGTGGTACAAAGCTCTTCATTGGGCACGCAAACGCTTCCAGAATCTGACTAAAATTTCTCATGTGACCCTGTGAAGCGCCCTTTAAAGTAAATTACAAACGAAACAAAAGCCATGTGCACATCTGATTTTTTTTACCCACTTTCTACTTTCCCCTGACGGCACTCCATGGTTTCGCATTCGTTCTCCATATTCATGCTGCTCCGCACAAGCACCTCCTGTTTCCTGCCCCCCACGACGCCCAAGTCTTCAAGGAGGTACTTCAATTCCATGGGAACACTGGACTGGAAAACAGGTGGTAAAAGCTGCCCGCCACATCCTCGGCCAAGGACGCCACTCTCCGCTTCTTCCCCTCTCCTCTTCCCGCCTTTATTTTCCTCTCCCCATTCCACTGTATACGCTGGGACGTGCTCCCATTTAGGGTTGCAGAACTAGCGCCTTTTCCTCTCCCCTGCTCTAACCGCTCGCGCCATGTCACTGCGGTGGGGTAAGGTCGCCAGCACGTCCCATTTCACTGCTGCTACCGGTTGCTTCCTGGATGTTTGTTGAACTAGGAACTAGGTTGTTGCACCCCATGGAGCTCCGAAGCGTCAATTTTGCCCGGTAACATATAATTTACGGTCTCCAACTGTACTCGAAAGCAAAACTTGAGGTTAAATAGCGCTTTTATAGGCACCAATTTTGAAAACAGGCATTTATGGGCACTTGTAGACATTTAGGCACAAACCCCAAAAATAGGCATTTATAGGCACTATAAAAACACTATCAAAGCCCTCCTTAACCCCTAATTCATGCTCATATAACAAAGCGGCGCGATAGGAACGCAAGGAAAAAAATAGGCATTTGCCTAAAATCCGGTCTCTAGTCATCAGAGTCATGGCCGAAAGCACAGAGAGAGGCTGCTTAGCAATAGCTGGAGGCAGATGGTGTCTGTCGCCCAGGTTGACCCCCATTCCTTGATCTTGCTTGCATGTGTTTGGAGTGGGCTTAGTCCGTCCCTCCTTCACGCGTCCCACACCACCACAGCGCATGCGCGTCCCCTCCCCCTCTCTCTCTCCTCTCCTACGCTCACCCCCTTTCTCTCCTCTAGGAATCCTCTACTCTACGGAACGGCCCCCGCGTCCCCACACCCACCACAGCGCATGCGCGTCCCCCTCCCCCTCTCTCTCCCCTCTCCTACGCTCACCCCCTTTCTCTCCTCTAGGAATCCTCTACTCTACGGAACGGCCCCCGCGTCCCACACCCACCACAGCGCATGCGCGTCCCCTCCCCCTATCCTCTCCTACGCTCACCCCCTTTCTCTACTCTAGGAATCATCTACTCTACGGAGCAGCCCCCTCGTCCCACATCCCCACAGCGCCTGCGCGTCCTCTCCCCCTCTCTCCTCTAGGAATCCTGTACTTTACGGAGCAGCTCCGGCGTCCCACACCCCCCACAGCGCATGCACGTCCCCTCCCCCCCTCTCTCTCATCTCCTACGGTCCCCCCGTAGTGGTGCGACAGCTGTATACTCCGCTTAGGGCGCCACGGTAGTTCCGCGGTATGAAAATGACGGAGAGCGCGCGCCTCATTCTCTCTACTGTGCAGCGCCGCGATGAGCGCCCGGACCGCTGCCGTGAAACGAGAGCGGCGACGTTGCTCCCCCTCAAGCTAATTATCTCCCCGCTGCTTCGCATCCACACATGGTTCCCTTTAGCGGGAGATGGGGGAAGTTTTTGCTTTACATTTATATCGCAATAACGACATTGCGGTTAAAGACTACAAATAACGTCTCCTTTACCTTCAGTTGTCTGTTGGCTCTATTAGATTGTGTCTAACAAAGCAAACGATCTCTGGGATCGTTTTACTTCTTTCGTTCAATCAATGCGAAATTTCTTCAATTCCCGAGAGAGTATGCAGAAATGGTCGCTAAATGCCTAAAAAAAGTGTTGAAGACGACATCTAGTGCGTTATAAAAATTGAATAGATTCTCGGAGGAGGGGGGCGGACGCAGGCTAACGCGCTGCGTGCAGAATATTTATTTATTTTCAGTGTAAATAAGAGTTAGGTAGGCAAATTGACAACCACCTGATTTGTAGCACGAAGCGGCAAGGAAATGCATGCGAGTTTATCAGAAAGAAAGCCTCTTAGTTACCGAAAAATTCGTTCTGGTCTGGGGATCGAACCCAGGACCAACGCCTTTCCGGGGCGGTCGTTCCACCAATAGACCTTTTTCAAGCACACGAGCGCCAATAACGGGAGCTGAAGCGCTCATGGGAAAAAGTGTGTGCGCCAAAGCAGCCACCGCGACGACGAGCGCAGGCCTTACGCTCTAGCTTTCCGCTTTCACTGGGCTAGCACGTGCGTCTCAGATCAATAAGTGAAGTTGGCATGGTGCAACATATTACTGCATGATTCAATCATGAACTTCTGCGTTTTGCTGCGACAGCCTCTCTACGATTTCCAGCTGTGTAGCGTTTCCGCATGCTAAGTTTGGAGGAGCCGAGCGGCTTCTAAACATCAGTATTTTTATTTTTCGGTGCCAGTATGGCCTACGGCAGGGGTCGGCAACCTACGGCCCGCGGGGCAGTTAAATGCGACCCCCGCACGAAGTCTGCACTCTCCCCCCCCCCCCCCTCGTGTTACCTCTTATCTGAAGGCGAACAGGGCAGTCTTGACCTCCAATGAGCTTCTGCTTGAAAGTTACGTTTGTAAACTGCAGCTTTGTGACATGTGTGGTAAAAATGAAAGTCATTACTATATTCATTTTACTTTTTCGAATTTTTTCTCAATTCAATGAACGTTTCAACTTTGCCTGCAAAGCCCTTGCCCCCCTCCCTCTGTTTCGTCGTGCGGCCAGATGCGAATTGTGAGACGTGAATTGTCTCCTGCAGTGGTTTGCCATGCAGCCGCCCATCCGTTCTTCCTTGTCTCGCATGGCTATCGTGCGCGATCAACGGCTTTCACTTCATTTGGTGTGTCTCCGACTGTGGAAACGGCGATAACAGCGTGTAGCGAAATCTTGATACGCTCAGCGACTAGTGCTGACATTGTACACGTCATTTTAAGAAATAATGGGCGAGGAGGAGATATCGCTTGTAGGAAGGGTAGCGAAGGCGAGGAGCAATCAACTTCCTCGCCTTTGAACGCGGGTCGTGAGGGGCGCCTTAATGTGCAGATGTGCGCAGTATCATAGAAGTGACGGAGTCTTTAAGACTTGTGTGAATGCGAATACGACATTGTGTCATAGGCGTCGGCAGGGTGGTGCAAAAGGGGCCTGTGCCAACACCCCCTTCTTCCAAGCCACAACAGGACTTTCGCCCCACACAGGCCACATCAGCGATGCCCCCCTCTCCCACCGCGATGCAACTTGGTTTTGCACTCCCAGAACAAAACACTGACGACGCCCATGCATTGTGTGTGCGTTTTTTTACCGACTAAATCAGAATTGAGTTGGTCGATGCACTCCGAGCGCACTAAATATCCTACCACACCGACCTCACTCGATGACGCTTCTTATGCAGGAAGGAACGTCAGTAGACCCCAACTTCATCAAGCTGTTCAAGCTTGCACAGCTGTGCATTGAATACCTCATGGTAAGTATCGCCTACGCGGCTCAACTTTGTCTTCATTAAAAAAAAGATTATGGAGGCGACTCTGATCATCGACTTAGGAGCCTGCGAGTGGCAGTCGCATGTCGGTGTTCGTATAGACCTATCCCATGCTTGTAAACAAGGGTAGGCGCCGTCGACATACTGAGGCGCTTGTAGCGACGTCGCGACGCGTAGGCTCCGCCCAGCCCGAAGCTCGCCACCGCCCTCTATGATCACGTGACAACTGGCACAGCAGCTGCAAAACTGCCTCCGAGCACAGCGCGTCGGGGAGCCCTGCCGCGCGTTCGCGCGGGTGGCTCCCCCTATGCCCAGGTGTATTCCTTGGCTTAACTTTTTGTTTCGCGAGCTGCCGAAGCGGGTCTGAGAGGCCACGTAGGATGAGGCGCGGGACTCGGATCTGATCCGCCAGGCTTCCCACAACGATTCCGGCTGCTCAGAATATTTCATTGAACTAAATTCCCATTAATTATCTTGGCAGTTAATTGGTCCTTCTCTTAAGTTAATTTCCGCTCCGATAGCATATGTGTCCCATATATCTCTTAACTTGAACCAGAACATAGATTTCTATTTTGTATAACACCTTGTATGAATATCTGGAAAACCAGAAGCAAGTGCTTCATCGGATATGCTTGGAAGAGAACGAAGAGTCGAACAATACGAAGCAAGCCTTGTATTGTTCGTCAACGTACTAGTGATGCAGCACTATCGATATACTATCGCTAGTTGTGTGACTATCGAACTATCGATGGTAGAAAAAGACTATCGATAGAAAGTTTGATAGTACAATATTGTCACGTGGTCGTGACGTCGACGAAGGCAGCAGACGACGTGTGCAAGATGAAACTGTTTATTTTGGCCGAACTTGTGGCCGAGAAACGGAAAGTTAGTTTACAGCAAGACACACGGTATGCACTGATAGCGGCGTACAGAGCGTCGGCCGTCGATCAACTGACAAGGGGTGAAGCGAGTCGACATTTATACGCGTGTCTTCGAATATTCCAGCCTTATCACTGGTTGTCGCGAAAGCTCTGGAATAAGCTCGCGTGTTCCCGTCTTGCGCGCAATCTTAACACAACGATCTACAATAATCGTGAAGCTTCTAGAAATGAGGCGCGGTTTGCGCTGAGCATTGCTTACAGTCTCTGTGGGCGTAAACCAAATAGAGCAAAAGTATAATACGAAACGCGCGTGGCAATGCCCCCCTCTGAAAAAGCATCGTCCCGATGCTTAAAACAGAACACGGGGGGGGGGGGGGGGGGGGATTCATGCAACAATAAATAACAATAATAAAGCAAGAAAGTACAATTAGCACAAGCACGAAAGTATACAAAGCAAAAATTACAGTCCGCAGGTTCACTAACGCGCGTAATACGGCTTCAGGCGCACGACATGGACGACTTCAGGTCGCGCACGGCGCCGCTGAGAGTTCGTAATGCCGTCAGGGACAACCTCGTAGTCGAGTGCGCCGAGACGTCGAAGTATTCTGTAGGGTCCGAAGTATCGTCGAAGAAGCTTCTCGCTAAGTCCCCGTCGTCGAACTGGCGTCCAGACCCATACACGGTCATCGGGTTGGTATTCCATGTGGCGTCGTCGAAGGTTGTAGCGACGGCTGTCGGTCTTTTGCTGGCTCTGGATGCGCAGACGGGCGAGTTGTCTGGCTTCTTCGGCGCGCTGAAGGTACACGGTAACGTCGACGTTTTCCTCGTCGGAGACATTGGGCAACATGGCGTCGAGAGTCGTTGCCGGGGTCCTTCCGTAGACCAATCCATACGGCGTCATCTGCGTCGTTTCTTGTACAGCCGTGTTGTATGCAAAGGTTACATACGGAAGGATGGCATCCCACGTCTTGTGCTCGACGTCGACGTACATGGCCAGCATATCGGCGATGGTCTTATTTAGACGCTCGGTGAGGCCATTGGTCTGTGGGTGGTAGGCGGTGGTCCGGCGGTGACTTGTTTGGCTGTACCTCAGGATCGCCTGCGTTAGGTCCGCTGTAAAGGCCGTACCTCTGTCGGTAATGAGGACCTCTGGGGCGCCATGACGCAGTACGATGTTCTCGACGAAGAACTTTGCGACCTCGGCGGCACTGCCCTTGGGCAGCGCCCTTGTCTCGGCGTAGCGGGTTAGGTAGTCCGTTGCTACGACGATCCATTTGTTTCCGGAGTTTGACGTCGGGAACGGCCCCAGTAAGTCCATGCCGATTTGCTGGAACGGTCGGCGAGGTGGCTCAATGGGTTGCAGAAGTCCGGCTGGCCTAGTGGGTGGTGTCTTCCGTCGTTGACAATCTCGACAGGTCTTCACGTAGTGGGTGACGTCGGCAGCGAGGCGAGGCCAGTAGTACTTTTGTTGTATCCTCGCGAGCGTACGGGAAAATCCAAGGTGTCCAGCCGTCGGGTCGTCATGCAGAGCGTCCAGAACTTCGGGACGTAACGCTGAAGGTACTACGAGGAGGGAGTCGGCCCGGAGTGGCGAGAAGTTTTTCTTTAGGAGAATGCCGTTCCGCAAGAAAAACGACTCCAGTCCTCGTCTGAATACCTTTGGAGCCATGGTGGCCTTGCCCTCGAGGTATTCTATAAGGCCCTTGAGTTCCGGATCGGCTCGCTGTCGTTCGACGAAGTCATCTGCGCTTATGGTTCCCAAGAAGCAGTCATCATTAAGGTCGTCCTGTGGCGGCGGGTCGACGGGGGCGCGAGACAAGCAGTCAGCGTCAGAATGCTTTCGTCCGGATTTGTAAACGACGGTAACGTCGAATTCTTGAAGTCTGAGACTCCATCTTGCGAGACGACCAGAAGGGTCTTTCAAGTTAGCTAGCCAACACAAGGCGTGGTGGTCGCTCACAACTCTGAAGGGCCTACCGTAGAGGTAGGGGCGAAACTTCGACGTAGCCCAGATGATGGCGAGTCACTCTTTTTCTGTTGTTGAATAGTTGGCCTCTGCCTTAGATAGCGACCGGCTAGCATAACTGATAACCCTTTCCAGTCCGTCCGTCTTCTGCACAAGGACGGCGCCGAGTCCCACGCTGCTTGCGTCGGTGTGCACTTCCGTTTCGCCGTGTTCGTCGAAATGCGCAAGTAAGGGAGGCATTTGCAGGCGTCGTTTTAGTTCTTGAAATGCTTCCTCTTGCGGTGTTTCCCACTTGAACTCGACGTCGGTTCTGGTAAGGTTAGTGAGTGGCTCGGCGATGCGGGCAAAATTTTTGACGAACCGCCTGTAATAGGCGCACAGGCCGAGAAATCGACGGACGGCCTTCTTGTCGGCGGGTGGCGGGAATGTAGCGATGGCGGCTGTCTTTAGAGGATCGGGGCGTACTCCGGAGTTGCTGATCACGTGACCCAAGAACAAGAGCTCCTCGTATGCGAAGCGGCACTTTTCAGGCTTCAAAGTGAGGCCGGAGGTCTTGATTGCTTGAAGTACAGCGTCAAGTCGCCGGAGGTGTTCGTCGAAGTTTGAAGCAAACACAATGACGTCGTCCAGGTACACCAGGCAAGTCTGCCACTTCAATCCTGCCAGTACTGTGTCCATAACCCGTTGGAAAGTCGCAGGCGCCGAGCAAAGACCAAAGGGCATGACCTTGAACTCGAAGAGGCCGTCTGGTGTTATAAATGCGGTCTTTTCTCGGTCTCTCTCGTCGACTTCAATTTGCCAATAGCCGGTCTTGAGGTCCATCGACGAAAAGTACCTGGCATTGTGGAGTCGATCGAGGGTGTCGTCTATCCGTGGGAGAGGGTACACGTCCTTCTTCGTGATCTTGTTCAGGCGACGATAGTCGACGCAGAAACGTAGCGCGTCCCGTCCTTCTTCTTCACCAACACCACGGGAGACGCCCACGGACTCTCTGAAGGCTGGATAATGTCGTCGCGTAGCATTTCGTCGACTTGTTTCTTTATTGCCTCGCGTTCCCGCGTTGAAACTCTGTACGGGCTCTGACGTAGTGGCCTGGAACTTTCCTCTGTTATGATGCGGTGTTGGGCGACTGGGGTCTGTTGAACTCTGGACGACGACGAAAAGCAATCCTTGTATTGCAGGAGCAGGGTTTTGAGCTGTTCTTGTTTATGCGTCGGAAGGCTCGGATTGATGTCGAAAGTTGGTTGATGAGCTTGGTTCGTCGTAGCGTGTTCGGTAAACTCGGCGAGGGCGAGGGCGTCGCTGGTTTCCACAATGTCTTCGATGTAGGCGACCGTCGTGCCTTTGCTCACGTGCTTGTATTCGTTGCTGAAGTTCGTAAGCATCACTGTTGCTTTCCCTTCACGCAACTCGGCGATGCCTCGTGCGACGCAAATATGACGGTTTACAAGCAGGTGCTGATCACCCTCGATGACGCCTTCGAAGTCTGCGGGTTTTTCGGTGCCGACGGAAATGATGACGCTGGAGAGAGGCGGAACGGTGACGTGCTCTTCTATCACGTTCAATGCATGGCTCCCTGGCGTCGTCTGGGTAGGCAGCGCTTTTTCTGAGGTTAGTGTTATCGACTCAGACCTTAGGTCGATGACGGCGCCGTGTTTACTTAGGAAGTCCATCCCAAGTATTACCTCCCTGGAGCAGTGCTGTAGGATTAGAAAGCTGGCTGGATAGGTCCGGTTATTGATGGTGACTCTTGCTGTGCAAACACCGGCTGGCGTTATTAGATGACCCCCAGCGGTACGGATTTCAGGGCCTTGCCAAGCAGTCTTCACTTTCTTCAGCTTCGTCGCGAAAGGCCCACTGACGACGGAATAGTCGGCTCCAGTGTCGACGAGAGCGGTGACGTTATGACCGTCGAATATTACGTCAAGGTCGCTGGTTCGTCGTCGTGCGTTGCGGTTGGGTCGCGACGTCGGATCACGGCTGCGTCGAAATGCGGTGCTTCCATGCTGCGTCGTCAGGTTTTCTACAGTCCACGAGGTTTCCTCGGCAGGGCTTCATCTGCTTCGCGTCGTGTTGCGCAAGTCTCGTCGCGTTGTCGTCGTCGGCGGCCGCGGAGGATCTTCGGCATTTCGTCGTACAGCAACCGCACCTCCATCGGTTGCTGCCCTTAGTTTCCCGGATACGGGCTAGGCGACCGGCCCCGGTTTGGGCCAGTGTACTGCCGGCGGTGCGGTGACATGTAGCGGCCGGGCGACGGCGAGCGGGAAGGTCGTCGGGGTGTCCACTGTGTTCCGGTGATGTAGTCGTCGATGTCGCGAGGTCGTTCGCCTGGCTGCGGACGAGGCGCGTTGACGGCGAATCCGCGTAGCCCCATCTGTCGATACTGGCAGCGGCGGTACGTGTGCCCGGCCTCCCCGCAGTGGTAGCAGAGCGGGCGGTTGTCAGGGGCGCGCCAAACGTCGGTCTTCCTCGGAGCGTAGTGCTGGCCGGCGGGTGGACGGTATGACGTCGGTGGTTGTGGCGGCGCTGTCTGGCGGCGGAAATGCGGCGGTGCGACCTCTTGACGTGGACGTGGAGCGGGAGCGTAGCGTCGGGCTGCAGCTGCGTAGCTCATGGCTTGCGGCTGGGGCCGGGGCGGTTCAGAGGTGCCCATCGACTGCTGGATTTCTTCTCGAACGATGTCTTCGATGGAGTCCACTTGCGGCTGTGGTGAGGGTAACAGCTTGCGCAGTTCCTCCCGCACGATCGCTCGGATCGTTTCGCGCAAGTCGTCGAGAGCATAAGCGGCTGCGCTGTCTTGACTCGTTGGGCGATTGTACTGGCGGGTTCGCATTTCCAGCGTCTTCTCGATCGCTGTTGCTTCCGACAGGAATTCCTGGACGGTCGTCGGTGGGTTCCGCATCAGCCCAGCGAATAGTTCCTGCTTGACCCCTCGCATGAGCAAACGGACCTTCTTCTCCTCGGGCATGTCGGGGTCAGCGTGCCGGAACAGCCGCGTCATTTCTTCGACGAAGATCGCCACTTTCTCATTGGGTAGTTGCACCCGTGTCTCCAGCGAAGAAGCGGCCCTTTCCTTGCGGGCGACGCTCGTGAACGTGCCCAGGAATGCGCCGCGGAAGAGATCCCAGGTTTGAAGTGCAGACTCGCGGTTCTCAAACCAGGTTCTTGCCGCGTCTTCCAAGTAGAAGTAGGCGCGACGTAGCTTCTCTTCCGCGTCCCAGTGGTTAAGGCTGGCCACTCGGTCGTACGTCTCCAGCCACGTCTCCGGGTCTTCAAAAGATGATCCACGGAACGTCGGTGGCTCCCTTGGCTGCTGCATCACGACCGTTCCGGGAGTTGGTGCAGTGGCTGTCATAGTTGTCGCAGTAGTTGTCGTGGCCTTGGACTTTCGAGTCTTATCCGGTAGGGGCCCGAACTCTGGAAGTAGCCCTTGTTGCCTGCGACTGGCTCGCTGCTCAGCGTTGGCGTCGATGTCCTTTTCACGGAGTGGGCTTGGCTCACGGCTGGAGGGGGGCGTTCGGTACATGGACCGGGAAGCACCTCCACCAGATGTCACGTGGTCGTGACGTCGACGAAGGCAGCAGACGACGTGTGCAAGATGAAACTGTTTATTTTGGCCGAACTTGTGGCCGAGAAACGGAGAGTTAGTTTACAGCAAGACACACGGTATGCACTGATAGCGGCGTACAGAGCGTCGGCCGTCGATCAACTGACAAGGGGTGAAGCGCGTCGACATTTATACGCGTGTCTTCGAATATTCCAGCCTTATCACTGGTTGTCGCGAAAGCTCTGGAATAAGCTCGCGTGTTCCCGTCTTGCGCGCAATCTTAACACAACGATCTACAATAATCGTGAAGCTTCTAGAAATGAGGCGCGGTTTGCGCTGAGCATTGCTTACAGTCTCTGTGGGCGTAAACCAAATAGAGCAAAAGTATAATACGAAACGCGCGTGGCAATATCGATAGTGGAAATTCAACCTCACGAACTAATTTCAGCATGAACTTCTTTCCTCGAGTGCGCGCTGAATGGGGGAGCATGAGGAGCAGGCGTAAGGGCAAGAAAATTGACACGCTTGTGTTGCGAAACGGAAAGCCACCCAACTCGTGTACGGCTAAACACGACAAAAATGGACGATACTATCTGGCGCAAAATGCGCGTCGCAAGCCATTCACTGATGCTCGAAAAAGGGGACGATATTATGCACTATACTCCATCTCACAACTACCTTGCAGCACTGCCAAAGCTACGAGGCGTACACAGGCAGTATCCTTGCGCACCACATAATGTAGTTCCGGGCGTAATTGTTTCATTGTCAGCAAGGTACAAGGGTTTTCACTGTGCTTCTTGCACGATGCGTTATAGCGATAGATGTTACGTTAGACCCTTCATCAATGCACTTCGCATTTTCTGAAATATTACAGGCGGGTAACCGTAATAGCCACCCTAACCGCGATGACGCACAGCAACATGGCAGCCCCCCATGCACCCCTGGCCGCCCGCTTCTATCCTAATTCGTGCTTCTTACTGGCTCTCTGCCCGGAGAGCAAGAAATAAGTGGTATAATCTGTCATCACTTAGACTCATCTAACGCTGAGGACAAAACATCAGGTATCTTTCTTCGCTATTATTTAGATCACTCGTTTGTTTTGGTGCTGCTAGGACTACCGAGGTGGTGCCGAACGGTGAAAGTGGTTTGATGTCAACTGAACAGATGGCGCCACAACATTAGCGCCAGTGATGCGTTGACGATGCGAAACACCCTGAATATATATATTGTTTTCTGTGCCAATAATTTGCTGTTCCACTCAACAACGGTACGTGGTGGCCGCTGAAAGTGCGTCGACTGAATCTGCGAAGCGTTTTAGGTCAAACACACAGTATTTTCCGACAGAAGCAAGAGTGGTGGCGTGATGCATTTGGTGCTGTCAAAAAAGAACCCGGTGAAAGCGCTAATGTGAAAAAAAAAAAAAGAACCGCTTTTTTCACAAACGCGAGCGAACGCGCCGTATACAATTGGGCTTCTGACCATCAAAGAAACGGCGAGGTGGCGTTCCCGAAGAGGTTTTTGCTTGTTATATTAACTGCGGGGAGCAGCTATCGACAAGGTACGCGAACCAACGCCAAAGAGACGACGACGCGACGCGGATGAACATGGCTTGAGGAACTTTCGCCTTTCCTATTGGCTAACAAACCTTGCAGCTTCCACATTGCTGCAAGGTACTTCTGAAGATGGAGTATAGCTTTATACATCATTCAAGCATTCGAGAGCAATGGTCACTAAATTACAATGCAATATATCTCTTTACGCTTTGGATTGGTAGGCAAGGAGATTGCTGATGCTGAAGCAAGAGCCGCTGTGTATAACGCCCCCATTGACGTGAAAGTACCGCACTCGGGAAGTGACGTGAACTCTTCATTGAAATCCCTTATGCTTGAGTGCATAACGAGTTATTGGCTTCAGCCATACCATCGATGCAGGCGTCTACGTGAAAGATATCCCGAAATACGAAAAAAAAGCACTCTCGAGCCACATTTAGTCTTCAGTTTTAGATATTAAAAACTGGCCCCACGTTTCGAGACTCATTCAGTCTCTTCTTCAGGGGGTGACTGCCCGGCCGGCCCCTGAAGCTAGGGTTTTTTAGATGCGAAGCATCTTATGCTCGGGGCTATGTCCGTCCCTCCCGCGTCCCGTGTCCGGCCACTTTCATGAAGTAGGGAAGCACCTACTATGCGAACCAGAACACTGTAGTACAATATAAGGCCGTCAACCACCACTACAGCCGAGATCACAGAGAGGCTGCTTAGCAATGGCTAGGCAGGTGGTGTCTGTCGCGCAGGTTGACTCCATTCCTTGATCTTGCTTGCATGTGTTTGGAGGGGGGGCTTAGTCCGACCCTCCTCCCCGCGTCCCACACTACCAAAGCGCATGCGCGTCCCCTCCCCCTCTCTCTCCTCTCCTACGCTCACCCCTTTCTCTACTCTAGGAATCCTCTACTCTACGGAGCGGCGCCCGCGTCCCACATCCCCACAGCGCATGCGCGTCCTCTCCCCCCTCTCTCCTACGCTCACCCCCTTTCTCTACTCTACAGAGCGGCGCCCGCGTCAGACATACCCACAGAGCACGCGCGTCCTCTCCCCTCTCTCCTACGCTCACCCCCCTTTTTCTCCTCTAGGAATCCTCTACTCTACGGAGCGCTTCCCGCGTCCCACAGCGCATGCGCGTCCCCTCTCTCTCCTCTCCTACGGTTCCCCCCGTTCTCTCCTCTAGGAATCCTCTACGGAGCGGCGCGCGCGACAGGTGGTGCGACAGCTCCATAATCCGCGGTATGAAAATGAAGGAGCGCGCCTCATTCTCTCTCCTGCGCAGCGCCATGATGAGCGCCCGGGCCGCTGCCGCGAAGCGAGAGCGGCGACGTTTCTCCCGCTCAAGTTAACCATCTCCCCGTTGCTTCGCATCCACACATGGTCCCCTTTAGCGGGAGATGGGGAATTTTTTTTTGAGTGGTTGTCTCCCTATCCAATGTCGTTCTTGTTACGGAGTTGTTTTCTCCATTGGTTCCGGAGCCCGTGTACATACTTGCTCGGCAGTGTCCCAGTTTACCGGTTGATGTTTCCATGTGTTGTTTGGATATGCCAAGATTCTAAGAATTGCCTTTTGGTGCAGCTACCTTCCGTTTCTTGGCGTATACAAACAACATCTGGAAACATGAACCGGTCAACGTTCGTACGATGGTGATAATGTTAATGAATATTTTACATGCACAGCTAATCTATTCTACACTTTCGCATCGGCAAAACCAAAAACTAGTTGGCCGTGGTTGCTACGTAACATTGCAAGATTTTATAATGATAATCTTGTACTGGCAGGATTAACAAGGCGATGGCTACCAATAACAAAAGCAGTAATGCGCTTTTAAGTAGGCGATAAAAAACAGTGTTTAGTTTATACCAGTCAGTTGCGAGGAGATTTCGCTCGGTGGAAATGGGGGGTAACGAGATCGTTATAAGGAGCCGCTGTGAGCACGCGAGCAACGTTATGGGTGTGTTGCAATGGGCCTAAGTGACAACAGTATGCGAGACCACAAGAAGTGTGGTACAACAATTTAAATGACTAAGTATGACGTCATAGCACTATTCAGGAGAGTGTGTTTTGAAAGTAATGTCAAGCCTTATAGGTGACCTGATGCCGTAAGCAATCTTCCTCATCAATTTACTGATATGCGTTAAAAAAGATGAGTCAAATTGAATACCTAGAAATCAACATTAGTTAGCTCTCAAACATCGAAGAGCAGGAAGTATAGATGATACCAGGGTCCTTCAATACTTTTTTTTCACCCTTGTACTCTAAAAGTTCATTTGCCGAGCATTATGTATAGACAGTTCCTTACAAGATGATTGTTGCCGACAGTATTCGCAGGACATTCTACTCCAGTCGCTAACCGACACCGAGGAACAGTTGGCGGAGGCGATGCAGACGCTGGAAGAGGAGCGAAAGTTCCGCATCTGCGACCAGGAGGCCATACGTGAACTGCAGCGTGAGAACCGCAAGCGACGCCGCATCATCGAGAACCAGCAGCTGGAGATGCTGCGCTCTGACCGCTTCGCACCCACTGGAGCAGTTGCGTACCTTTATGCATGCTCTGTCGTATAATGAAGTTTGGGAGACCTTGAACTATTCGTTTTCGCATAAGGCACGTTCCCACCGTGCGCGGTTCTGAAAAGCAGAGGCGGATCCGGAAAGTGGACGCGGATTATCCGCAAAAGCGGAAAATCCGCGGCCGCCTGCCCGGATCGCGTCCGGACCGATTTTCTCTGTGCGGAAAAGCTGGCCGCTTTGGCCACGGCCAATCAGGGCACGAGACGCGCGAACGCAGTATCGCGTACTGCCGCAAGATGGCGACGCGTCCACCCTCGATTGGTGGATTGCTCCGCTCCCGCGGCGGAGCGTGCCGAAGGCAACGCGGTTGGTCTGAACAGCCGGGCGCTCTCGCTGCCTCTCCGCTTTGGAAATCCGCTTGGCCGCTTGCGTGCGCCGCGTTCTGTGTGAACGTACCTTGAGTGTGTGCACAGCTTTCACGGGTGAAAAGGCGTTACAGCTTAGCGAGCTGGATCCGAATGGATTCATCAAGGAAAATTCAGCGCATTTCGCACAATGACAAAGAAAAAGATAACCTCGGGAAAAGCGCTTTCTCAAAACTGAAATTTTGCTTATTCGCACAACCTTAAGTGCAGCACACATTTCCAAGCGCGCTTATTTATTGTCACCTATGCGGGTTTCACCCATAATAAAACTATCACCACCACTTGGTGCAGGCCGCGCCGCAATGTTTGTGAACCGTCAAAACTGTTTTAGACGGTTTCGGTAAGATTAGGCACTGGACACGATTAGTCGAGTTTTTTCTGGAGCTAACGTATAAGCACCAGCGATAACGCTGGAATTTTCGATCATTCACGTGTAGAAGAGACGCATTCCGCCGACGGCCAGATTAGTGACCGCCGATGACTGTGTTTGCCGCTATCAGTGCACAGAGTGCATTGCTTGCACTTCGAGTTAGTTTTCGGGCACAGGTTTGCCCAATTGAGAGTTTCGTCTCTACCAGGTTACTGCCGTATTCTTCGCTGTCACTACCCCGTGACAATACACACAGATCCCTCGCGAGCGCGTGACCAAGGAAACGCGACAAGAACCTACCTCTTGTACTTTTTCCTTATGTCGGTTTTCATTAATTTCTCACGCAAGCGCTTGCTCAGACCTTCCTTGTGATTTTCGCACGAAAAGTCGGACGGTGCGATAAACACTACAATTTCAGGAAAGCGTTTGAGCTGTGTTTACCTTTTTCATTTCTCTTTGTCCTGGTCGATTATATACGCTAGGTGTTCGACATTGCTATAGGGTTGATCAATATGCACGAGAAGGGTCGATTACTCGACGGACACCTGTCGTAGAGACGTGTCTAAAGCGTGAAGGCATGTTCGAATGAGTTCAGCATTGTCTCGTATCGCCGCAGCCTTGCCCCCTACTGCCGCAAGGTGTTCGTCAGCCTGGCGTACCTGCAAGCGCACGTGGTGCGGCGGCACCCTGAAAAGCCCGCGCCGACTGAGGACGCCCTACTGGCGCAGTGGCAGCGAGTGGCCACTGGCACGGCACTGCCAACGGCGACCGAGTTGAACCGGGGCTTGCAGGAACTCAGGGGTCTCCTGCTGCAGAAAGAAGAGGGGCTCGAACACGCCGATGACAAAGTGAGCGCGGCATAAAGAAACGGTCCTTGCTGTGCTGTGCGCATTCGTAATAGCGTAAATACGTAGAAGTGCAAGAAAGGTATCGCCCCGAAGTCACACTGATGAAGGTGAATTGTATGTTAGTGTCGTATTCAATAATTCAAAGCAAGCTTACGTTCGATCTGATACGTCAGGGAATATTTACCGTGTAGTTCAGATGCGTTGAGATATGTGTATCGATGTGATATGTACTTCGATGTGATATGTGTAATCTATTTAAACCAGAACGACCTACTCAGGCGACATATACATTATCAAATGCACCCAACGGGTTTCTCACATCGCTGTGGTCTTCAATGTGTGCCGCATCCAAGTAGGCCAGGAGCGAACGCATCAAAATAACGCATTTGTTCTGGCAAGAACTTGTAGCTACCCGCCACGGTGGTCTAGTGGTTATGGTGCTCGACTACTGACCCGCAGGTCGCGGGATCGATTCCCGGCCGCGGCGGCCGCTTTTTCGATGGAGGCGAAAATGCTTGAGGCTCGCGTAATTAGATATAGGTGCGCATTAAAGAACCCCAGGTGGTCAAAATTTCCGGAGCCCTCCACTACGGAGTCTCTCATAACCATATCATGGTTTTGGGACATCAAATCACAACGATTGTTATTGTTGAGTACTTGTAACTGTGCGAAGTCGTCTTTCGTTTTAGTAAGTTTACTTCAGGACGAAAAGGGCACATTCACATGCACGCATGCACACAAACATTTAAAGAAGAGTGTACAAGAAGGCTGGATATGTTGGGCGAGTGGATAGTTCATGTTAAAGATACTAACGCGACAGGAACCAGAGACGAATTTATAGGCCTGCCCCACCACCTCACCCATGCACTTACATACGCACAAAAACTGATAACCCGTTTTGCTTTCACAGCAGCGCTATGTGCTTTCTTGTAGGAGTCATTGTGAGTATTCTTGAACATATGTTGGTGTGTTCTTTTCAGTCAGGAACGCGACAGACCACTGCAAATTTCTTGTTCCGCTTGCTGTAACGGTGGTGGCGAGTAAACAGCGTTTCACTGCTCCTGCCGAGTTGATCTTGACCCGGCCGTTAATGGTGCGGAAATCTTGAACGGATCAGCAATAGCTCCGCCTGTTCAAGTACAGACAACACTTCATTCCAGAATGTGAGGCGCAGATGTTCACACTATACTAATACGAAGAGCGAAAAGCTCGGTCGTATGGACTATTGATTACCGCTCCTCGTCGGCAGCTGCTGTTCCGTGATGAACTGCTCTGTCGGCTGGACGAGCTTCAGCGAAAGTGCGACAGCCTGGCGGTGGGTGACCGCAAGCTGGGCTCGGCGGGTGCTGCTGCCGGCGAGGCTAGTCCCTGGGAGCTGTCGGCCGATCCCCCCGGCTCGTTCTCCGAGGGACAGGCGGCGCTGGCCAGCCTGTCCCAGCAGCTGATCCAGCAGAAGGAGGAAGTCGGCCGTCTTCTGGCGCAGCAGGAACGCCTCTTCCTGCAGCGCATGGACGCTCTCGCCAAGGACGTCATGGCGCTCACCAAGGTGCGTTCTCTGATGCTAATCCTGATGACCGACTAGCCAGGATGCGAGGCTAGCCGGTCAGGGCTGTTCGAACAAATCAGCAAATTATGGCGATATAGCGGAAGAAACGCAGAAGCAAACAAATAATTCGGGGGGAGAGGGGGACAAGCAAGGGGAGCACTTGCACCAGTTGACTGAGCAATGGCGCTGCTTGAACAAACTTGGAAAACCTAAATGTGGCTTTCCATTCCGAACTCGTTTTTCTCGGAGGACTAAGCTTCTCATGCCTTGACGAGAAGAACTCGCAATATGCCGACACTGCTTCTTCTATGACGGATTCATGCGCTTTCAGGAAAGTTCCTTCTTTATAAAGCAGTGCTCTCATAGGCATGAATACTATTGTTTGTGGTGTTGCGATCCCAAAAGACCCCTGCTGGACACAGAGACGCATGTCTTCTGCAGAAGATGTGGTTTCTTTCCTGAAAACTTGGCTTCCAGTGCTGAAGATGGAGCGACATGAGTGTGCTAGGTAACAAAGACAAAATGATAGAAACTTCGTGGAAGTGTGGAGTAGTTTTAAACTGTAATAGAGTAGCGAGTTGGAAAATGCTCTGGCCGTCATCAGTATTTTTAAACATCTGTGAATTCACTTGCCTCGGGTTCGCACAGAAACATGGAGAGCACGTACGTGTTTTAAACACTTTTACCTTCTACAGGAGCTATCTTTCAGAAGAAAAAAGCCGGCACATCCCACGCACTGTGGGAATCGATGTAATGCGAAGCAGCCAGGAAGGAGCAAGTCATGCTTTACATAATTTGCATGTCATGTTTTACATGTTAGGACCTGTCATTTATGTTCGTCATGCAGTCACGTCGCGCAATACTAATTTTGGTGTATATAAAGCTAACGAAACGGCCGCGAGCACGCCATGAGCGTGGCGTGCAAGTCATGTCGCATATGACAAGTCATGATTTCCATATTACCACTTGTCATTTATGTTCGTCATACAGTCATGTCACTCAATACCAAATTTGGTGTATATCAAGCCAACGAAACAGCCGCCAGCGCGCCATGAGCGTGGCATGCAAGTCATGTCGCACATGACAAGTCATGATTTCCATATTACCACTTGTCATTTAGTTTCGTCATGCACTCACGTCACTCAATACCAAGTTTGGTGTATATCAAGCTAACGAAACAGCCGCGATCGCGCCATGAGTGTGGCATGGGCATAGGCGGAGAGTACGGGGGGGGCTGGAGGGCTCGGGCCCCCTCCGGACGGCTTCATGGGGTCCGGAGCCCCCCCCTGGCGCCGGCCCGGGAAATTTTTTGAGAGCTTGGCTTTTGGCCGTCCTGTCTGGCAGCTATTTCACAGGGGGGCTGTTTATACCCGCTTCTTTTTCATTTCAAGATTTTAAAATTGGGACCTTTGACCAGTGACAGGTCAAACATTCACTTAATAATGTCCCTCAAACGGATTTGTATGTGCAGAATATGTTGTGTTGACAAACAACTGAAGCGACCTCTTAAGCTATGACAAGCTACTCCTGAACCGCGTAGCTAATGGTTTCCAGGACACAAAAGTGCTACTGTGAACGCTAAGCAACAATACCCAATCCGACTGGGAATGCTTCTATTTCGCACACACTTGCTGGCCAAATGGTAATTTCTTGGTTGTCTACAAATTGGTACCCTTCGACATGACTGCCAGAAAAGTGCTGAGAAAAGGTGGTACGCATTTTTTTAATTTTTCAGTAAAAGGAGGAACTGCCAACTGGCACCGGTGACCGAAGACCAACTCTAATACTCGTCCAGAAAACACACTTCGCCAGATAAATTCGTAGCTGCAGCTTCGGAAAAGGTATATAGTGGTAGAAAATGGTATTTTCTACCGTGTGAAAATTATTACTGGTCGACTTAACTTGATTCACGAGCTTCCTGTGTCAGGGTAAGCCCACTCGCTCCTATCTGGTGCATGGTTTAGCAAAATAAGTAAAGCATGTCAATGAAAAAAATTCGGCAGATCCCGCGCAATGTGGTAATCGATTTTATGTGATGTAGTCAGCGAGTAGCAGCCTATGCGGTCTTTTTCGCTTTGAGCCAAGCGTTAGGAGGTAGATCGATGTCTTTTCGTAAATTGAAAAATAATTAAGTCTCTCCCACTAGAGATATTCATAATGATATCGCGGTGCCGGTACCCGAGAGATTGAGGTTGTATTACATTCTTTAATTTGGGAGTCGAACTCTCTCTCTGTATATATATATATATATATATATATATATATATATATATATATATATATATATATATATATAAGAGCAATTTGGGCCCCGCCCACTCCGGGAAAATGAACTCTCCTCCTATGCATGGAGGTCATGTCGCACATGACAAGTCATGATTTCCATATTACCACTTGTCATTTATGTTCACCATACAGTCGTGTCACTCAATACCAAGTTTGGTGTATATCAAGCTAACCAAACAGCTGCGAGCGCGCCATGAGCGTGGCATGCAAGTCATGTCGCACATGACAAGTCATGATTTCCATATTACCACGTGTCATTTATGTTCGTCATACAGTCATGTCACTCAATACCAAATTTGGTGTATATCAAGCTAACGAAACAGCCGCGAGCGCGCCATGAGCGTGGCATGCAAGTCATGTCGCACATGACATGTCATGATTTCCATATTACCACTTATCATTTATGTTCGTCATATAGTCATGTCACTCAGTCCCAAATTTGGTGTATATCAGGCTAACGAAATTGCCGCGAGCGCGCCATAAGCGTGGAATGCAAGTCATGTTGCACATGACATGTCACGATTTCCATATTACCACTTGTCATTTACGTTCGTCATACAGTCACGTGACACAATACCAAATTTGCTGTATATCAAGCTAACGAAACGGCCGCGAGCGCGCCATGAGCGTGGCATGTAAATCATACTTTTCATTACAAGTTAGTCATAAATTTTATGACATGACCAGCCGTTTATGTTCGTCATAGAGTCATGTTATGCCATACCAAATTTGGTATAAATCCCATTAACGATACGGCCAGGAGAGCACAAAGGCTTAGGCGGCTAGATAGATAGATAGATAGATAGATAGATAGATAGATAGATAGATAGATAGATAGATAGATAGATAGATAGATAGATAGATAGATAGATAGATAGATAGATAGATAGATAGATAGATAGATAGATAGATAGATAGATAGATAGATAGATAGATAGATAGATAGATAGATAGATAGATAGATAGATAGATAGATAGACACGCTCGAAGTCGCCGAAGTTCGCTAAGAAATGCTTCGCATTTAAACAAAAGCCATCCTGCTCAGCATGCACCGTGATGTTGTGTGTCTGGGACAAACTGTGTGTCTGTGAAAATGTTGCCTGCGTGTCCCAGTGATCCAGTTTCAATCGTTCGTGAACGTTGCATCGATTTAAGTGTTGCGCCTTTGCGCCCATCCTTTGGTCGGGGAGAGGACATAAGACAGCGCTTAGCTTGTCAGGTTTCTGTGTATGCAAACCTGCACCAGTTCGAGTTTATGCAGCTTTATAGCTTCCTTATGTTGAACAAACGACGTATGCCAGCAGTGGCAAGGTGGGTCGGTCCTGTGCTCTCCCGATAAGGAGTTTCAATTTTGCTCACTCTACGTGGGTTTATGTTGCCACAAAAATACTTCTCTCTCATGGTATTCCCAAAATACAAAAATACTCGTTATAGTATGAAGAGGGGGGTAACTTGACTGAGGTATTTAAAGTCTTTACAAATATGGCTCCAACTGCATGCGCGCAGACGAGCACCTCCCTTGAGAGGAAGCTGTCTCAAATGGAGGATCCCTTCAGTGGACGTGCTCACTACCGTCATTCGCTGCTTCACCGCGAGGGGGCGGCGCCGCTTGCTGCAGGGATCGGCATGCTGACCGACGGAGCCAGCTCGCCCATGCGCTTGTCCAGGCTTTACTCTGATGCGGTCAAGGCGTCTCCACTGCGCTTCCCTCAGGTACGACGCTTGGAAAAGTCGAAAGTGGGCAAACGTGCAAATATCGAGTTTTGTGGACAACTGGGCGGAAATTCACAACGCTTGACGTTACTAAGTGCTGTTTGCCAGTGACGGGCCACCTTCGGCAATAATACGATCCCAATCGGCAGTTTGTTGTATCGCTGTTGCTAACGATTCTATCCTAAGAGCTTCCTGTGAATCTCGAGGACCCGCGATCAATATTCACAAAAACCTATCAGGCCATATTGCCGTAAGAGCAAATTCGAGTCACTACAGGCGCTAGACATATTATAGCGAAGACACTCACTCCATCGTGGATAGCGAAAACGAAGGAAGAGTTTGGACCATATGGTACCTCATCCATATAGACGACCTGACAAATGGCAGGGACCACCTGACAAATGGAATGTCCTCATGAGTGCAGTACCCTCTAAGTATCAACTAGACGATCTACAAGGTTTGCGATTGTTGTGGCTGCCTAGGCATAGCAATGATGCAGCCAAGTCTTTTTAGAGAGGCGCTATGGCTAAGAGTGCTGGTTTATGGATAGTATGGTCCGGCACAGTTCTCTGTTTAAAGAGCAGGAGGAAGAAGGCACGCGAAACAAACGCCAGCGGGCGAGCTCCCGTACACCCACTGGCTAAACGAGAAGTTAGCATTGGCGAAGTAGCGTATATGAATGATCTATGTTACTAAGGAACCAAAAGAAGGGATAATTGGCTGAGGGGGGCCGTTTAGTTGTTAGCCTCAACCTAGGCAAGCCAAGGAAAGCCTTATTTGTTGGCTCGACAAGGTTCTCGTTTTAAAGTGTTAAGTAACACCTAGTCGCTATTGACTTGTTTTGACCCCAGGAGTACATGGGTACTGTGGGATCTATCCATTACAATGTATTTTTGTGGCTTGAAGAATTACCATCTAATTACTTCGTGCAGGAACGGCTTAGTGACGTAATTGTTGAGAGGATCTGACGCGACGCTGGGTGCTCTCGCTCAGAACTCTTCTGTTCTGTATATATTTCTTTCTGCCTGAATTAAGGGTGTGCTTCCACTTGTTTTTCTTGGCGTGAGAACGATCAGCAGAGCGCGACATTATTTTCTTTTTTCTTATCTCCTCGGGTGACATGGGCTGAAGGCCGCGCAAATGTTGCGAAACTTTCCGAAAAGCCGTGCATGGTTGCGGAGGGAAGGTGGAAAACCAAAGGATAGTTTGTTGCGTCTGCATATCCGAATGCTCGGCTTCCCTTTGCACATCTTACGGTGGCTTCCAGCGATAACGGCGGCCTGCAGTGGGGACTTAAATAGATTCCTTTCTTAACAAAGAGTTGGCAGAGCAGTGTCGAATGCGGGAAGAAAACAGTCCGGCTGGGTTATAATGCAGAGCAAATTATTATGAAAAGTTCGAATTTTCACCGGCTTCTACGAGTAGTCCGTCGCCAGCGGCAGAACAGTAGGTAGGCTGCCACCTTCTGCTTTCTGAGGAACGGGCACTCTCTGGCTATTATGCAAAAAAGTTTCAGTTTTGTTCGGCGCATTAACACACTATTCACCGTGTACAAGCCACTTTGACATGGTGGGTTTTCATTTTTTTTGGGCGTTGCGTGCGTGCCAGACCGAGCATGCATTTGCGGCTCATACGTTTTCGCCAGAAGCGAAGGGCGACAAGTAGGCAGAATGGTAAATATTGTAGACTATTTTCTTCGACCTGGATAGGCGTAATTAGTGCGTGCGTGTCATTTAGAGATGAACTGTTGGCGCAGGTTTTGTGGTGTCACGTTACAGTCTAGCGCAACGGTCACGACCGGAAAAATTTTAGCCAGCGACGGAGGACAGACACAGCGTCATCTTGACGTTACACATCGCTAAGATCTGTGACGTCACATAAGATTACGTCACACAATGACCTCATTACATGACATCGTTGCTAGGTGAAAGGTGAGGCTGCTCACGGAGGTCGCCAAAAAACCGATGAGGTGCAGAAAGCTTTCGGAGGGGGGCGGGAATGGATCAGTGCATCTACTGAGGAGAAAAAGTCAGTTTTGCAGCAAGGGCTAAGCAATGAATGCGATAGCAAGAAATTGGAATGTCACACGAACAACGACAAGCAGCTCGATACTTGCAGCGCGCCGCTGAAGCACCAAGAAGGACCCTCGAAATGAATGCACAGGAATACACAGGACGAGCGGGAACTAGCAACTGTGACAGTCGTTACGTCTTTGTGTTTGAGCAACGCCCCACAAGTGTCGACAATGCAGAACCCGACGCTCTCATATACTTTTTTTTTCTTTTAAACTGCTACGCGTTCATTAACCCCTCTGTGTCTCCTGCCACGCGGTGCGGTCTCACGCAAAGTGTGCCTGATGTTCTTTTTTCTTTTTCGTTCCAAATCACGAGTGGGTACAGAAAGGGGCCACTTTTTCGTGCGCGTCTCAAGGACAGTTTTCAAACTGAAAGACAATGTAGGAGCGTTGCCTGATAGAAAACACGCTCAAGCACCTCCGAGATCTGCGTACCACCAGCGGTAAATGGTGTATATAAATAGCTCGCCGTTATTATGCCGGCGCAAGCGTGGCACGTGGTTGAGTTGTCTAACGCAGCGCGCTGCGGAATGAGGGGTCGGTTCGAATCTCCAGTGGGGTGCTTCGAAATTGTTTCTTCTTTATTTTTTTGTGCCTTTTCATATTGTCACGTGGTTGTGACGTCGACGAAGGCAACAGTCGGCGTGTCAAAGAAGAAACTCTTTATTAGGCCGAACTTGTGGCCGAGAAACTGAAGGTCAGACTGTAGCAATACACGCTGGCACTGAGAGCGGCGAACAGAGCGTCGGCCGTCGATAATCTGATCATCGCTGGAACGCACCGGCTTTTATACATCACGCGTCGAACATTCTAGCCTTATCACTGGTCGTCGCGCAAGCTCTGGAATAAGCTAGAGTGTTCGCGTCTTGCGCGCAATCTTAACACAACGATCTACAATAATCGTCAAGCTTCTAGAACAATCAGCCGCGGTTTGCGCTGAGCATGCGGACAGTCTTTGTGGGCGAAAACCGAGTACAACAAAAAGGAAAATAAGAAACGCGCGTGGCAATGCCCCCCTCTGAAAAAGCATCGTCCCGATGCTTAAAAAGAACACGGAGGGAAAAATACATGCAACAAGAAATCACAATAATAAATAAAGAAAGAAAGTACAATAATAAAGCAATAAGTCGAGTCGTCAGGTTCGCTAACGCGCGCAATACGGCTTGAGGCGCACGACATGGACGGCTTCAGGTCGCCCACGGCGATGTTGAGAGTTCGTCATGCCGTCCGGGACGACCTCGTAGTCCAGAGTACCGAGACGTCGAAGCACCTTGTATGGCCCGAAGTAACGCCGAAGAAGTTTTTCACTGAGTCCACGTCGGCGTATCGGCGTCCACACCCAGACGCGGTCGCCGGGCTGGTATTCCACGAAGCGTCGTCGAAGATTGTAGCGGCGGCTGTCAGTCGTCTGCTGATTTTTGATGCGCAGCCGGGCGAGCTGTCGGGCTTCTTCAGCGCGCTGAAGGTAGCCGGTGACGTCGAGGTTTTCTTCGTCAGCGACGTTGGGCAGCATGGCGTCGAGCGTCGTTGCCGGGTTCCTTCCGTAGACCAACTTGTACGGCGTCATCTGTGTCGTCTCCTGCACGGCCGTGTTGTAGGCGAAGGTCACGTACGGGAGGATTGCATCCCACGTCTTGTGCTCGACGTCGACGTACATGGCCAGCATGTCCGCGATGGTCTTGTTTAGACGCTCGGTGAGACCATTGGTCTGTGGGTGGTAGGCGGTGGTCCGGCGGTGGCTTGTGTGGCTGTACCTCAAGATCGCGTGAGTTAACTCCGCTGTAAATGCAGTGCCTCTGTCGGTAATGAGGACCTCCGGGGCGCCATGACGCAGGACGATACTCTCGACGAAGAACTTTGCTACCTCGGCGGCGCTGCCTTTGGGCAGGGCCCTTGTTTCGGCGTAGCGGGTGAGGTAGTCGGTAGCCACGACGATCCACTTGTTTCCGTCAGCCGACGTCGGGAACGGCCCCGGTAAATCCATGCCGATTTGCTGGAACGGCCGGCGAGGTGGCTCGATGGGCTGCAGAAGTCCCGCTGGCCTTGTCGGCGGTGTCTTACGTCGCTGGCAGTCCCGGCATGTCCTCACGTAACGAGCGACGTCGGCGGTAAGGCGCGGCCAGTAGTACTTTTCTTGTGTTCTTGCAAGCGTGCGCGAAAAGCCGAGGTGGCCAGCCGCTGGTTCGTCGTGCAGGGCCTGCAGAATTTCTGGTCGCAGATCCGAAGGTACAACGATGAGGTAGCTGGCTCGGGCTGGGGAGAAGTTCTTCTTTACGAGGACGTTGTTTTTCAAAGAAAATGACGTCAATCCTCGCCTGAATACTTTTGGCACGACGGTGGTCCTTCCCTCTAGGTATTCCATTAGGCCCCTCAGTTCCGGGTCTTCTCGCTGTCGATCGGCGAAGTCGTCGGCACTTATGGTTCCCAAAAAATAGTCATCATCCTGGTCGTCCTGCGGCGGTGGGTCGACGGGGGGCACGAGACAGGCAGTCGGCGTCGGAGTGTTTCCTTCCGGACTTGTACACGACGGTAATGTCGAATTCTTGAAGTCTTAGGCTCCACCGTGCGAGACGACCTGAAGGGTCCTTCAAGTTAGCTAGCCAACACAGGGCGTGGTGGTCGCTCACAACTTTGAAAGGTCTGCCGTAGAGGTAGGGGCGAAATTTTGACGTAGCCCAGATGATGGCAAGACACTCCTTTTGTGGAATAGTTGGCTTCTGCCTTGGATAGAGACCGGCTAGCATAACGGATAACCCTTTCAAGTCCGTCAGTCCTCTGCACTAGGACGGCTCCGAGCCCCACACTGCTTGCGTCGGTGTGGATTGCCGTGTCGGCGTATTCGTCGAAGTGCGCAAGTATCGGCGGCGTCTGCAGGCGTCGTTTGAGTTCTTGAAATGCTTCTACTTGCGCCGTTTCCCACCTAAAGTTCACGTCGGATTTAGTGAGATGGGTTAGCGGCTCGGCGATACGTGAAAAGTCCTTGACTAAGCGTCTGTAGTAGGCGCACAAGCCGAGAAATCGGCGCACGGCTTTCTTATCGGCGGGTGGCGGGAAAGTGGCGATGGCAGCTGTTTTCTGCAGGTCTGGGCGCACTCCAATCTTGCTGATCACGTGACCCAAAAACAGAAGCTCCTCATACGCGAAGCGGCACTTTTCTGGCTTCAGGGTGAGCCCGGAGTTCTTGATTGCTTGAAGTACGGATTGGAGGCGCTGGAGGTGTTCGTCGAAGTTCGAGGAAAACACAACGACGTCGTCCAAGTAAACAAGGCAAGTTTGCCACTTCAAGCCAGCCAATATTGTATCCATGACACGTTGGAAAGTTGCAGGTGCCGAGCAAAGGCCAAAGGGCATGACCTTGAACTCGAAGAGGCCGTCTGGGGTTATAAAGGCAGTTTTCTCTCGGTCTCTCTCGTCGACTTCGATTTGCCAATTGCCGGTTTTGACGTCCATCGACGAAAAATACTTCGCGTTGTGGAGTCGGTCCAGGGCGTCGTCTATCCTTGGAAGAGGGTACACGTCCTTCTTCGTGATTTTGTTGAGGCGGCGATAGTTGACGCAGAAGCGTAGGGTTCCGTCCTTCTTCTTCACTAAAACCACGGGTGACGCCCACGGACTCTTGGACGGCTGAATGATGTCGTCGCGTAGCATTTCGTCGACTTGTTTCTTCACGGCCTCACGTTCGCGCGTTGAAACTCGGTACGGGCTCTGTCGAACTGGTCGGGCACTTTCTTCTGTTATGATGCGATGTTTCGCAATTGGGGTCTGTCGAATTCTTGACGACGCCGAGAAGCAGTCCTTGAATTGCACGAGTAGGGCTTTGAGCTGGTCTTGCTTGACCATCGGAAGGCTCGGGTTGACGTCGAAATCGGGTTGGGGACCTCGATTCGTCGAAGCAGGTTCAGCAGCATCGAAGAGGGCGAAAGCATTGCTGGCGGCCACGCATTCGTCGATGTAGGCGACCGTCGTACCAATGTTGAGGTGCCTGTATTCGTGGCTGAAGTTTGTCAGCACTACCTTTGCTTTACCGTCACGCAGCTCGGCTATACCTCTTGCGACGAAAATTTGACGGTTCAGGAATAGGTGCTGATCGCCCTCGATGACGCCTTCAACGTTCGCGGGTTTTTCGGTGCCGACGGAAATAATGACGCTGGAGAGCGGCGGTACGGTCACTTGCTCTTCAATCACATTCAATGCACGGTTCCCCGGCGTCGTGTGGGGCAGGATCGCTTTTTCTGAGGTTAGTGTTATCGACTCAGACCTCAGGTCGATGACGGCGCCGCGGTCGCTCAGGAAGTCCATTCCAAGTATCACATCCCTGGAGCAGTGTTGTAGGATTACAAAGCTCGCTGGATAAGTCCGGTTATTGATGGTGACTCTCGCCGTGCAGACTCCAATCGGCGTTATCAAATGGCCTCCAGCTGTCCGGATTTCGGGTCCACTCCAAGCGGTCTTTACTTTCTTCAGCTTGGCGGCGAATGGCCCACTGACGACGGAATAGTCGGCCCCAGTGTCGACGAGAGCGGTGACGTTGTGGCCGTTGATGAGAACGTCGATGTCGCTAGTCCGTCGCCTTGCGTTGTGGTTAGCTCGCGGCGTCGGACCACGGCTGCGTCGGTTTCTTGCGGTGCTTCCATACTGCGTCGTCAGGTTTTCCTCAGCCCGCGAGCTTCCGTCGGCAGGGCTCTGTCTGCTTCGCGTCGTGTTCAGCAGGTTTCGTCGCGTCCGCGTCGTCGCCGGAGGGTCTTCGTTAGTTCGTCGTACAGCAACCGCACCTACAACGGTTGCTGCCCCTAGTTTTCCGGAGACGGGCTAGGGGACCG
The DNA here is from genome assembly GCA_030522465.1 of Rhipicephalus appendiculatus. Lineage (NCBI taxonomy): Eukaryota > Metazoa > Arthropoda > Arachnida > Ixodida > Ixodidae > Rhipicephalus > Rhipicephalus appendiculatus. The sequence goes on from JALIZH010012546.1 coordinate 56,591, forward strand.
GCCCCGGGTTGGGCTATTGTACTGCCGGCGATGCGGCGACATGTAGCGGCCGGGCGATGGTGAACGGGATGGTCGCCGTTGTGGCCACTGTGTTCCGGAAATGTAGTCGGCGATGTCGCGAGGTCGTTCACCCCGCTGCGGACACGGCGCGTTGACGGCGAAACCACGTAGCCCCATCTGTCGGTAGTGGCAGCGGCGGTAGGTGTGGCCGGCCTCCCCGCAATGGTAGCAGAGCGGCCTGTTGTCAGGGGCGCGCCAAACGTCTGTTTTCCTTGGCGCGTAGCGCTGGCCGACTGGAGGACGGTATGGCGTCGTTGGTGTAAAGTCCCTGGATATTTTTTGGAAAGTACCGTCTCTCTTTGAACCGAGCCGCCGCGCCGCGCGTCCTCCTCTCCCGCCTCTCCCGCCCGGGAAAGGTCACGAACATCGCGCCTGTTATCAGCGTGACATAGCATTCTTGATAGGAAGGGGGGCGAGATCTGGGTTATATGGCCGGTGCCCGCACGGCGGCCGTTTGGGAGAGGATATAGAGGAGGTTCGGCCTGTAGGCGGAGGATATGGAGGAGAGTGTCGCTACTTTCTATATTCAGGGGTTTTACGTTGGTGGTGGCGGCGGCGCCGTCTGGCGACGGAACTGTGGCGGTGCGGTGCCTTGATGTTGTCGCGGAGCGGAAACGGGACGGCGGACTGCAGCAGCGTACTTCATAGCCTCCGGATGAGGCTGCGCTGGTTCGTTAACTCCTGACGCTTGTTGGACTTCCTCACGGACAATGTCGGTGATCGAGTCCACTCGAGGTTGTGGCGAGGGTAAGAGCTTGCGCAGTTCCTCCCTTACGATCGCTCGGATCGTTTCGCACAGGTCGGCCGAGCAGAGCCCTTGGATGTCGGTAAAGTGTGGCGTCGAACGGCGATTGTACTGCCGGTTGGGCATGTCCAAGGTCTTTTCGATAGACGTCGCTTCAGAGACGGAATTCTCGACACTCGTCGGCGGGTTCCGCATCAGTCCCGCGAAGAGCTCCTGCTTAACTCCTCGCATCAGGAGACGAACCTTCTTCTCTTCAGGCATTTCGGGGTCTGCGTGGCGGAAAAGTCTCAGCATCTCTTCCGCGAAGAGCGCCACGTTTTCATTTGGCAGCTGAACACGTGTTTCCAGCAGAGCTTCTGCCCGCTCCTTGCGGACAACGTTTGTGAACGTGGCGAGGAACCTGGTGCGAAAAATTTCCCACGTTGTCAGGCTTCGCTCTTGGTTCTCGAACCAGGTCCGAGCGGCGTCCCCCCAAAGCGAAATAGGCATGTCTTAGTTTGTCGTCGTTGTCCCAGTGGTTGAAAGAGGCCACACGTTCGTATGTTTCTAGCCAGCTTTCTGGATCTTCGACTGATGATCCGTGGAATTTTGGTGGTTCTTTAGGCTGCCGGATCACGATCGGTGTAGGCGGCGCAGGGGTTGTCATCGCTCCTGCGGTTGAGGTCACTGGCTTGCAGTGCCTGGTGTGTTCGGTAAGAAGCCCGTACTCTGGCTCGAGGCCCCTCTGCCTGCGGCTGCTCCGACTTTCCGGGTTGTCCTTTGTGTCGTCTTCTTCGCGGGTTGGGCTTGGGTCAGTACCTCGCGGGGGGCGTCCGGAGCATGGACGAAGCAGCACCTCCACCAGATGTCACGTGGTTGTGACGTCGACGAAGGCAACAGTCGGCGTGTCAAAGAAGAAACTCTTTATTAGGCCGAACTTGTGGCCGAGAAACTGAAGGTCGGACTATAGCAATACACGCTGGCACTGGGAGCGGCGAACAGAGCGTCGGCCGTCGATAATCTGATCATCGCTGGAACGCACCGGCTTTTATACATCACGCGTCGAACATTCTAGCCTTATCACTGGTCGTCGCGCAAGCTCTGGAATAAGCTAGAGTGTTCGCGTCTTGCGCGCAATCTTAACACAACGATCTACAATAATCGTGAAGCTTCTAGAACAATCAGCCGCGGTTTGCGCTGAGCATGCGGACAGTCTTTGTGGGCGAAAACCGAGTACAACAAAAAGGAAAATAAGAAACGCGCGTGGCAATATATATACATAAATATACATATCCGGGACATGACGGCGATGGCAACAGCGACGGCAAAAATCAGCCGAGAGTGTCCATATAATTGCTATCGCAATAAAAGAGGAAGGTGGCTTTTATCTTCGAGTCGTCTAAGGCGAATGCATAACGGACACTGTGATTGGAAAGGCAGCGCATTACGTTATTCTGAATTACCGCGGTTCAAGCGTTACCTGAAGTAAACACTCGCAACTCACGCAGATGCCTTCGATTTGTGCTCTCGCGCAGTGTGGCGGAGGTTTTGACGCGCAAGCATACTGTCCGCATTTTTTTCAACGCTGCGGTAAAACCGTTCCATCTTTTCAGAGCACCTTGTCTATGCCCGTACCAGCTCCTCGGCAACGAATGTACTACAATGGGAAGACTCTACCACGAAAGGGTAAACTTTATATTGTCTTCAATTTTATGTCGCCTGCATGCGTGATTTCAAAAAAGAATTATGTAAACAGCATGCATGATTTGAAAACCAAGTGAGCAATGGACCTTTTTCCGGGTCCCAACAGCGTCTTCAGTGGAGATCGCTAAAATCGAAACTGGGGGTCTCTGGCCTCCAACGTTGACCGCCTCACGCTGACGGACAATCTGAGGGGTCCCGTAGTCGCACAGTTTTTCATCCGGGATGAACTACAAGCTTGCGACGGCGGGTGTAGCAGGGTTCGCTACTGTTACCGCGCTGTGATCTCTAAAAAACGGTGCGCGCGTCACGTAACCGCCACTACGTATTCGCAAGCTAACCACCTGAAAAAAGTTGCGCTGCATGATTTCAATGGAAAGCGTCGGACACTTCATAAATTAACTTGAGTTATAAGGATTTAACGTATTTTACCCTCATTACGATTGCTCCACTACGTCACCAGTTCGTTACGAAGACGTGTGACTGGAAACCTTCCACCGTGATGCATATTTCGCAAGCGTAATAAAATAGGTTTGAAATATTTCACGCATGGACTAAAGTACAGCGAGTTCCCTACGCGACAGCGCAAGTGCAGAGACAGAAACATGAGGAATCGTCTTCGTACTGAATCAAAGCACTACTAAAAAAAATGAAGAAAGGTTGCTCTAGGAAAGATATAAATGAAATGTCCTTCTCTCGCATACCCCAATTAATTCATTATTTATTTATTTATTTATTTATACATATACCTACAGTACCCTCCATGGGCATTGTTGTAGGGGGCTTTACAAAGCTCAAGTACATAAACGTCATCGAAAAAAAAACGTAATGGGCCGTGCAAAAAATAATAAATAAATCAATAATCACAGCATACAATATATGGCACAAAATACATGGCCTGGACATTTCCGCTTTGCAAAACGAAAAAGCTAGCCTAAAGATAATGACGCAGGGTAAAATGGTGCGTGATATTGCCTGCAGACTAACAATAGCCCGTATGAGAAACCTTAATTTTATGATGCCTTTTTATTAAAATCATTGTTACTTCACCCCTTCTGTTCATCAAGCAATGGGTGTAAGTGCATTTAATTTCCAGAGTCCACTCCATCACCATCATGTGATCACCTTTAACTAATCGCCATGCCGTAAATGCCATGTCGCGAGCAACACTTGGGAATTCGTGGTTGCCGAGGAAAAACTATTTGGCTCAATTTAGACTTCCTCCCTGAATAAATTACTGCGAACACGTCCTTCGTCAACAAATGCAGTATTTCCATTTGAGGTTCATCGGGCGTTGCCAAAAAAAAATGATGATGATAAAACCGAGTAAATGTTTTTTTTTTCATTGCGGTGGTTGTACACAGCATTTGTTGAAGCAATATCTTCAAAATATTGTTAGTTCGCGTAGGAAGAAATGTACGGGACGAAAAGAACAGACAAGACACCCGCACTCTGAGCACGCAGTTGTGTTGAGAAAGACCTTTTTAAGTGTACGAATGCACGAAGAATGACAGCGACCGTCGCTACAGCCGCTCAATAAGCTGTCATGTCATGCCGACCAATAGCTACGCTGCGAACTAATCACATGGAGAGAAAAGTATAAAAGTCACAGTTTCACCGCAAGGGTGAAGCAATGAATGCGATAGCAACAAATTGTAATGTTATACGAAGTGAGGCTGGCAGCCAAGTCTTTTGGATCCGATCTCACGCAAGTCTAGAAAACGCTTGTTTAAGAGAATTCTCTTCGCGTTGAGAGCGCAGCACGTAGAAGGGTACACCGGCCCCCCGCTGTCGGCCGCCGAGAAGGGGAGATAACGCGCGCGCCCGTGACGACGACCGGGGTCGTAAAATCGAAGGTCGCTCGAGGGACCCCCCACCCCCCTCGCGTCTTTTCACGCTCGCGAACGACGAGCGGGGCCGTTTGAACAGTTGGGGGGGATCTTATCGCATGCGCCTCGGAGCGACGGAGATGCCGGCTCGTTTGATCGCCGCTTCAGCCGCGTTCACAGCTCCCGCTCGCCCGCTATTACCCGCTGGTAGAACGTACGATGCGCAGGGGGTTATTATCAATTTGGACTTCATACGCGACATGACGGCGACGGCAACGGCGACGGCAAAAACCCGTCGAGACTGTCCATATAATTGCTATCGCAATAAAAAAGACTACCCCGGCCATGACATGCATACCCCAAAAGACGGACTACACGCAACATGAACTGGTTGGCGAGCCACCGCGTACAGTCGTCAATGCGCGAAGCAGTGAGCGCCGAAAGCCATGAAACATTTACATCACGATTCTTAATTCGACTGAGTAGAGGTTTCGCGCTACTGCAACGGTGGTAATGTGGCGTGGTCACCGCGTGGTCCACCAGTCAACAATGTTTTGACGCCCTGACAAACTTCACTATGCGTAGCATTGTGTTCTACACGCCATAAGTTTCACACATGCTCTTGATTTTCCAACTCTAATGACGCCAAATCGAGTATTTCGGGACCTTCTGTAGGACATTAAGATATCTTCATTTTCCGGACTTTCGAAATCACTAGGTGTTTTTCGTTTGCCTTGCAGTAGATTATGCAACACTGAAAACTTTGTTTACGTTATATAATCAGCCATTACGCCGTTGGATACGAGAAAATAGTATTACATGTGATTTTGATTTACTCAAGAGTTTGACGGAAACTTGTTTGGTCGGGAATATACATTGTAAAACACTTTTCGTTCATCTTCATCGGCAACAAAGCTAGTGTGTGGCAACGGTCTTTTTTTTTTTTTTTGTTCGTTGTCGCCGTTTAGTGTGATTTTTAAAAAATTATCTTAGTTCGACTAAACTTTACAGACATGGTGGACATCAAAGTGAACACGTGGGTTGTAACTGAAACGCTTCTGTAAATTTCAGATTCCAGGATTCATCCTAAAGTAGCCCAGAGCGGCCCCATAAAAGAGCAGCATGAGAGCAGGTGAGCGTTATTTCGCTGCTGATCAGGGCATGATGACTATCATATTAATAAGAGCAAGGAGTTCACCAAAAGGTTGAAAACCAGGCAAGTCTCGATGATTGGCGTTT
>JALIZH010012547.1:0-29614 GCA_030522465.1 Rhipicephalus appendiculatus
CTAAACATTATGAATATCCTCTATTCGACGACAAGCTGCCACGTGATGCGAAACCTGGTGAGCTTTTGTGTAGAGGCCTTCCAAAGGATGCCTTGGGATGAAGAATAGTGAAAATTTTAGCCCTTGTTTATGGTAGGCGCGGAATTACGGTACAGAACCTAATCGTGCAAATGAGAACATTGAGAGACATGATACAATTTGTACAGCATCTCTAAACATTCAGTTCAATTAGCCTCGATTTCTACGTCTCCGAAATTTATTTTAAAGAGTGAATCGGCGTGATTTTGCTAGAGTTCCAATGTGGTCGAGGCGTTTCTGTAGTTGAAAATTTTAAAATGTAGTAGTTATTACGCTAGACAAGGTTTACAATTATGACAGCCACATCACAGTAATTCCTCTTTGTCTGCAGCAAAAAGACTGTGATGATCAACACTGTCAACATTTATTTTAAGAAAACGTCTAAAGATTTCATAACTTGCTGCCACGAAAAAAGTGAAGAATGCATGTTGATGCGTTTGAGCCGCATTCAAGTCAGCTAAAAAAATCCTCGCAAGAAAGCAGACGGAAAGCTGACTGTTTGCTTCAACTTTAGCTTGTCCCATTGTTGCGGGGCTTGTCATTCTACCCACATCCGATGACCTTTACATGCCGTAGGTCATCAAAAGCTCCATGCTGAATCTTATGTGCCCGCGCCCTTTATGAATCAGTATAATCGTACAGAAACAGCTGGAGCATTTCCTTTACTTTTTATCTCGAACAATGAAGGGCCCACGATAAGTCTTGCTGAGTCCCGTCGATGTTTCGCCGTAAGCACCAGCTACAGCAAGAAACGAAACGTGTTGTGATGTAAAATATTGCGAAATACCCGAAATCATGTTTTTTGAAAGGATAACGAAGGAACAACTGTAAGAGCTCCGAAAGAAACACCACTATGCCGGTTCGGGCTTGTTTCTGAAGCAGGAACGACATCAACATGTGTTTCTTGTACGAGATGAGGCCTGCACAATGTGGGTTCGATTCCAAGCCTGTACCGTGCCTTCTTCATTCCAACCGTGTTCACCGGGAACGCTGCTCAAATCTCCACTGTTTCCGCTTGATCAAACAAGGTTGGTGTCTTCCTCGAATTTGTACCGGACGTCCCAAAGGTGCGTTTAGTAGGTGTAGCCTACGGAACACAAATGTAACTTTGATAAATACAGACGAAAATATTCAGTTAGGGCACTGATGCTTTATCGGGTATAATCGTGATTGCAAACACTAAAATTAACTCATCTATGATAAACAATTTGCCAAGAAACTTAATTTCGCTGCAGATTGCTATGCAATGCTTAGATGTCATATGCTTGCCATCGGACATGGTGTCGGCTAGCAAAGTTCCATATGCAAATAATATCGGAACATTCGAGTCAGCTAGATGTTTTCCTGGACGTCACCATTCTTATGTGTAGCTCCATTAAATTAGCAGAGGAGCTTCTAATCACCGTCAATAGCTAGTGAAATAGAATTGCAGTCTGGGGTGTATACACGACATGGTCTGGAGCATCACTTTCGTAAGCAGTACATGACAGCTTTACGTTTTCTAGCGGAATAAAGGCAGCGCGCAGCACATCGTTATTTGAGTTCGAATTTCATGACAGTTTTATTAATTTTCCGAACCAAATGTATGCACTGCACCGCATGAACTGGAATATTCTCAAAAAGAAAGACATGCTTTGTCATAATGTGAACTCGAACTCCACAATAAGTCATTTGGTAAACTTCTGCCCCCAAAAATCGAGTAAGTGGGGGCGACGCAAGGCCTTCAAACCGTCACCTCTCTAGTGTTTTGTCGACGAGCCGTTGGAAAACGAAACATTTAATGAAGATGCCAGCGAAAGACACGAGCGATTCTTGGTCTAGCACTACATGGGCGTCTCTCATCGCACTTGAGAGAAAGAGGCTGGTACTGGATGTGGTTCTTAAAAGAAGGTTTTGAAAACTTCTTGAGCATATTTAGAAAGCGTTGCCGATGTGTATACTAGGCTCCTGTACAAAAAAATGAGCTGAATAGAACTTCATGCAACCGCATGCAATAGAACATTTGAAACACTGTTTAAAGTTTTTAAGTCTTCCTTGGTCTAAAAAAAAATTGACGGCAGCGTGCACTAAGCGGCGCTGCTGTAGTGGTCAAGGGATTTGATGGAGTTAAGCATAGGCGTGGTGGTAGCCTACGCATGCAAAATATGATATATTATTCTTTGAGTGCGTAGTCAACTATGCAGTGCAGTAGAAATCACTGCAGCGCACTAATCTTACTCCAGGAATCCCTGCATTATTCAGTTCTGAGGTGTGATGCTTTGTTATCATCGTTATGTTGTAAAACGTAGATGAAATAATTTGTCCAGCGTTAAGTACATTTGTTATTAAAGTCAAGAAACCGAACATTTGTGTTCTGACAACGAAAATATCAAAGATTGCAATGGAAGAAAGTACACGATAAACAACGCTGAATGTATCCTATATGCAGAACCACTGACATATCCCCTCAGTGACGGAAGGAGCCCGTTCCCCCCCACACACATCGCCAGTTTTGCGGCTGGCAACCAGAAGTTCCAGTGGGGCAACCGTTGCAAGTTGTGGTTGCAAGTCAGGAGGCACTAGTAATCGCTTAGTGAGGGGCTATTTAAGGGGCAACACACTTCAACGCTAAGAGTCGCACAGTATGCTAGAGAAAGCAGTGCGGAAGCAGCTGGGGCTCATATTTTATATATCTGGCGCAGGCTTTCTTTCGGTGAAATTCGGCAAGAGCGATAAATAATGAACCGGTCTCCTTCACCATCCATGGGGCCAGCGGTTGCCCAGCGGCACAATTTAGACAACCTGTGGAGCGTACCTCTAACGACAGCCGCCGCTGCATTCCTGAGTACAGTCGGTGTGTCGAACTACGGCTTGTTCTACGTCGTGTACATGAACCACTATGGAGTCACTCGCGAGGAAGCGTCGTGGCCCAGCAGCATTCACTGCATTGTTTCCCACGTGATAGGTAAGTTGCATTGACATTCGAAGTGAAAAGAAAGATAGGACATGCGTGTGCGCATCATACAAACATGAAAAAGCAGTGTTTTTTTTTATTTTTGTTGCTCGTATGGTGCCCACAGCCAGGTTCTTTTCTGCTGACTTCTAGGTCTCGTTCTCGCCGCTCTTCAAAACTCTGTATCCGTCAACAATCTTACACTTATAGGTGGCACATTTTCTTGGATGGGCTTTGTACTGTCTGCGTTCGCTCCTAACATCCTAACAATGTCTATTACTATGGGAGTCGTTTACGGTAAGTGATGGCTTTGAACTATAAAAAAGATGTCTCAATTTACCTGCATATCTCAGGGAATTCATATGAAACAATGGCATATCTAGAAGAGCCTATGTTCTCAGAGTTATTTTACATGTAATCTTTTGTTTGTCATTTCAGCTATCGGCTCAGGGACCATGGTGATAATGCTGTCTGTTTACAACGCCAGATACTTCATGAAGTACCGAGGTGTTGCCACTGGTTTCAAATTCGTAGGCTGGTCCCTTTCCGGCTTAGCCTTTCCTCCCATATTGACCGACCTCTTTCAGACTTACGGTTTTCAAGGCGGCATGCTGTTGCTCGGTGGAATAGTGATGAACGTCATGGTCTTTATTATGCTGCTAAAGAATCCAAGACCTCTTAAGTGCTTTGCCAACGCCAGAAGGACAAAAAGTAACCAACAGATAGTCTCTGTGGTAAGTGCTCACTTACACAACTACGACTGGAAATTCAATTATAAAAGCAGGGTGTCGAACCGACCGCAAGTCGAAATGCGTACGTGAACCGGAATTTCGGCCGGAAGCGACCTCGGAGCTGTTCTGAACCGGAACAGAAACTTATATAACATCTTTACGGAACAAAGCTATTTAAAAAGCACACGACAACAGTTGTGGCAGTCAACATGAAGAGATTGACTCATATGTAGATTCCTCTAAGTGGCTGCGGGGCTGTTGCTGCGCAGACGAACGGGTTACCACTGTTGAGTAAGCATTATTAGCGTCTATGCAGCCATTCGACTCAATGCCTTCATTTACTCACGAAAATTTATTAGGTCGCGAATAAAAGCATGCCGGCATTCGTTAAAAATGCTGCATCACGCTCTGATGTTTTGCTCTACGAACACTGCGTTCCACAATAAATAAGTCGGCCGCGGTGGGGAAGCGGTTACCGTGCTCGGCTGCTGACCCGAAGATCGTGGGTTCGATCCCGGCTGCTGTGGTCTCATTTTGATGATCGCGAAATGCTAGAGGCCCGTGTACAGTGCGATGCCATTGGACGTTAAAGAATACAAGATGGTGAAAATTTCTGAAGTCCTCCACCACGGCCTTCCTTATAATCATATCGTGTTTTTGGGACGTAAAAGCTCAGATATTATTATTATTGTTATTATTCCACAATAGGTACTGCATCTATGACATACTGGGAAGCAGATCCTGTTAAACTTTTCGTTTTACTTCGTTTCAACCGTTATTCTAGGCTTACTTTTCTCTAATCCCGTTCCAACCATCACGAGAATATTGCTCTTCGAACGTTCTTTAAATTTGTACTCTTTTACCCATCCTCAGTATGATAAGTAGCGGTTAGAAATGCAAGAAGAAAATATCTCATAGTTGGAAGCGTTGAAGGGCCGCAAACTCTTGATGTGCAAGGAAAGGCTCAAATGATGGCTGTTTAATCAATACATTTGTTCTAGCAACCATCACACAATATACTAATTTAATGTGACGATAACATCGCACCTTAATTCAAGTTCGTTAACGGCACGATTTCTTCCACCCCTTGGCAAACTTTAGCGAGTCGACATATCGACTTGAAGTTATGTGAGATATCTCTTATACCCAGTACACCCGAGCCTTAAGCGAACATTTCAGGGAATGGGTTCGGCCGCCGCAGCCGTGCGAAAACAACATACTTTCGTTAAATGCAGGCTCAATTCCACCCTTCTTAATTGTTTTCGTAGTGGCTACTTAATTCATTTAATGCCGTAAGTATGTGCAATGTCCCATTGTATAGCCAAAGCATTCTTTTGATGACAGCGAAAAATGGACTTCAGCTCAGCAGGGGAGTTCACGATGAAGTGTAGTAAATACTTATGTAACTAGAAGGAAGTCCGGTCTCCAGGTAAGTCTTAAACCAGTGGAAGCTCAGGCGATCTTTGGAAACCAGATTTTTAGGAAATGCTTGCATTGGATTACGTCATCTTCAGGGTTGCCAGGTTTGGCTACTTTGCGCCAATTTGGTCAGTGGCGGCAGAAAAATGCCTTGGCTACTTGGCTATTTTCTGGCTACTTTGTACTTTCTTTGCTTTGAACCAAATTATCAGTATTTTAGTAGGCATCGCAGGAGCTGGCCTTCAATTATGCGGTAAACACGGGGACCAATGTGTCTTTTCAGCTCCAAAATTGAATTTGACACTTGCATTACACAAAAGAAGACGATTTTGAGCACGTAGCTGATACTCGGCAAAAGACTGTGGCACTTTGCATGGGGCTTCATTCTGTAGACATCGTATTGCTTAACGCGACTTGAAACTGTAGTTGGAAGTAAAGCCGGACAATTGACAGTGCTTTGCATCCACGAAACTCTGCAGTCATCTACATCCGCCATTGGATATCCGATTAATTGCCTGTGTTATTCCTTAGAATTAGGTACGGCCTGCTACTCGAAAATATTAACTACATGGACTTCGACATCTCGCGAGAAACAAATGCGAGTGTGACTACAATTAATGCTTCAGCAATAGCAGCTGTGATTTTTCACCACACTCACGCAGCACTAATTGTTATTGCTGTCATAAGAGTGGTCCTTCTAGACCTTTTAAGAAAAGTTGAGCACTACGTGTGAAGAGGGTGTCATATTTCTGCAGTAGTGCCAGAAACTTCGTCACTGCACAAAATGATTGCTAAAGTGAACAATTTATGCTTTAATCTCAGCAATTTTGACTTCCAAGGGTTCTTGCTGTACTTATCTACAGTTCCACCAAAATGTACTTGCATTTAGTCGTTTAAGCAAAAGTGCTGCCGTTTTCACACACGCGTGACTACTTTTGGCTCAAGTCTACTTTCTGGCTAGTTTTTCTAATTTCCTGGCTATTTTTTCGATTTTTCGACATTGCAACCCTCGCCTTCGCGTGATATGAGTGACTGCGAAACGTTATTTATATCGTCTCATATTGTCGCTTTCGTGTGAACGTTCCTATGAACTAATACTCATTCTTGGAGAAAATATCCTTAGAATTTTGGCTCAGCTCTATGTCTCAGGTGCAGGGCACAGCTTTACTGCTCTAAAAGTACTCCAGCTCATCTTTTAATCACGATAATAGGCATACGTGGATATTTTTTCAGGCTCAATGCGGCAGATTATGTGGGCACAAAACGATATGCAGTTGCTTGCAATGACTTCTTGTTATTCCTTGTAGAACGCAGCACGTCTCACCGCTGCTTACATCACAACTCCACTCCAGGTGCAAGTGGCCGAAAACGTGCGTCGGCTGCCCGGGAAGCTCGAACTCAGTTCAAGTGGCGAATTGAAAGTCGAGCCATCGGAGACTCAACATTCATGTATGGTGTCACTTTGTTCGGCCTTCGCACCGCTGAAGGTGCCGATATTTTATGCCTTCCTTCCGGCGTTTGTGCTGTGCGACTACGGCGACATGCTTATGTCCACGACCATCGTGGACTACGCTGCGGACAAAGGATGGACGGATGGCCAAGCCAAGAACATGATCGTATGCATCTCGCTGGCGGGGCTCGTTGGCAGGATACTATTGCCACTGGCAGCCGACAGGGGCTATGTGAGCCGCAGTGCACTCGTGGCGCTCTCCTACTCTCTTATAGCGCTCACGTGGATGGTGCTGCCTCATGTGCAGTCTGTGGAGGGCGTTTGGTCTGTCTGTTTCGTGGCAGCAGCACAGTTCGGTTGCCTTCTGACGATGAAGGGTGTACTGGTGGCGGACTACCTTGGCATCGAGAACATCGCAGCGTCCATGGGCATCACAGGAGTGGCAATGTTGCCACTGTTGCTTGGAAACCCTAGTATTGTAGGTAAGTTCAGCAGTGGAGTAGGCCCACGCGTTGTAGTTACGTTTATTGACATTGTAAACTTCTTTTATACCCCACTGATTGGACATGGTGCGAGTAAAACGCAAACGCCTTAAACAAGGCTTTCGGAAAGTCGGTGGACAGGTATAAACGTGGAATAATTACTATGCGAAGTGAGCCCTGCAACGCTGATGGCAGTATAAAAGTACTGCCCACGCTTTCTGATGATGGTTTCCGGCACAGAATTGAAATTTCAGATAAATCTACTTTTATAACGTTCCCGATGAAAAGCGCACAGCCGTTTGCATTAGCGTTTGGGAGCAATAGGTGGAAGCGGTTCTCCACGCAGCTCACCCAGTTGCTACAGGCTTATGTGATGAGGAAGCAAGATACTACAACTACTTGTTGCACGAGCTCGCATTATATTAAAGTGCAGTACTTGCAGCGTGCATTATAAATTTATCTGCTGGATACACGGGTCGGCAAAACAGGTGGAGCTCACTCAGACTCACTCATGAAATATATTTTGCCCTTGGGACTCACTCGGACTCAGATTCACCAAACTTTTTCCCAGCCGGACTCACTCAGACTCAGACTCACGCAAATTTTCCACAGCCGGAATCACTCAGACTCAGACTCACGGGTCTATGAGTCTGAGTGAGTCTGAGTGAGCCGACTCATGAGTCCGTTAGCGTACAATTGGCTTATTCGAAATTGGTGTCAATGCTCTTTAACACCAATATCTCGCGTAATCGGTGCTTTACTTGGCGCCTTTTGATATCGTACATTCAAATATGAGATATCAGTGGTTGAAATCAGTGAGCGCTTTTTTACTGAAAGAGGTGACTTACATGAAATATTTTTATCGAAAATTCCCGAGAAAGAGTTTTCGGAGGGTGGGGGGGGGGAGGGGGGCAAGGTTATGGCACCCCCTTCCCCTTCGTAACTCACGCATCTTATCAATGAATACTGAGCTAGCGTATGAACGCTGGTGCTTTGAAGTATGCGTGAGTTGGCGTGAGTATAAACGTGAGCCTACGTAAGGCTGATAGTAATGGTGAAGTTAAGTAAGTAAAACCATAGATCGGCAAAAAAGTGTAGAGCTCACTCAGACTCTCTCAAGCAATACATTTTGGGCTTATGGCTCACTCGGACTCAAACTCACCAAAATTTTCCTCAAGCGGACTCACTCGGACTCAGACTCACTAAATGTTTCTCAACCGCACTCACTCGGACTCAAACTCACCAAAATATTAATCACCCGGACTCACTCAGACTCAGACTCATGGCTCGATCTGAGTCTGAGTGAGTCTGAGTGAGTCGACTCATGAGTGAGTTTGCCGACCTATGGCTGGATAGCTTGTGCCAAGCGCATCGAGGAATTCCGAAAGCGCTTGATAACCCGCCAAACGACTGACGAGAATAACGGTCCTACGATAATCTTACAAATGGCCCTTAAATTTGAAGGTATATCTCGCCCACTATTGTATTTACTGCGTGTCCTATTTCCAAGTTCTTTCCAATAATAGCGTGAGATGTGGCGTCAGGCATGCCAGCGATGACGCATAAGAAGTGCGAAAGGAAAAATTACGCACGCGGGGCACAGACTTCTCGTAAGCTGTACGCATGAAGCAGATACTTATGCCCATTGAGGTTACCTGACCGCGGATTGATACGAATGCGTGTAAATTGCGTAATTGGTAGCTTATTATATATTTCGACAATATCTTAGCAATAAACGTTTATGTTCTTATGTATGGTCATTGTTGAAATCGTTGCAGGCTTCTTTCGAGACACGATGGGTTCGTACGACAACCTCTACAGATTACTTGCAGTCCTGGCGTTCCTCGTGGCGGTGATGCTACTTGGTGTCGCGTGCTACGAAAGGGCAGGCAGCGAAAGCCAGAGTCGGAATGGACGCCCAGCCTTGGTTAGCAAGTACGGAGGAACCATATAGACGGAAGCCTTCCTGCCGCCATGGATGTACCATGAGAACCCATGATGCCTTTGCTTTGGTTAACGCTAATGTATCTTTCTTGCCAATTTGAAGTGGCGATAGATGGGAGGGCGCCCACTGTGGTTCATTACGTGGTTCCCACTGCGACTTCTCAGCTGAGTTTGAAGCATGATACTGGACGGAGCGTAGGCTAAAGACAAGGACAAAAGAGAGACACATTCGACACACACAGCGCTTGTGTGTGTCGAATGTGCCTCTCTTTTGTCCTTGTCTTTAGCCTGCGCTCTATCCATTATCATGCAACAATACCAACAAGCCCAAATTGCCACCCTCATTGAGTTTGAAGAGTCACCATACATGCTGTAACCACTCAAGATCAAAGACGATAAAACATAGTTGTGCATTACTGTTCTTTTTTTTGTGTGTGCCTGGCTATTATTTTCCCCCTTTTTTTGCGCATGAATGCCAGCTTTTCTTCAATAAATGGTGAAACCACACCCATGGCTTACAGACGAGGCTGTGACCGTGGTAGCTGCCTGCAGCAATAGAAAAAAATGGCGAGGATAATATTTTCTTCTATCACAAAATAACTTACAATGTCGGCAAGAATGACTATTTTTACGACCATTTTGTCGTTACCCCGCAAGATAAAAAGAATGCTGAACATGACAGTTTGTCTCAGGTACACATCCGCATATTACGCTACTTAGGCCTCAAACAACCATCATATGCATATATGTACTCAAAAGCAGCCTAATGCGCCTGACCAATAAAAATGTAGGTATTTATCTTGTGGCGTTAGTTCTTCTGTCATGTACGTTGTGGCTATTGGGTTTGCTGCGCCTTGTCCGCAGTTAAAGCAACGAAGGCTTCGATTAAAAAAGAACAAAAACAATTTATTTAGAACTACCCCTCATATCGCAGGGCCGACCCATGGACAAGGGCTAGCGAGGCGAAGCCCACGACCTCAGGCAGCAACGAATGGCCAGCGCGGGTGGCAGCGTCTGTCCATCTTGAAGTCAAGGCGCCTCTCTCCCTGGGCAGCGCGCGGCCTGCCCCTTTTAAAGCGCCACGCGCACCGCCACTGCACAACACGTGGCGTTATCTCTAGACAGCCGGTGTGCATGCTGCCCACAACGTATACATCACAGTCAATAGTAGCAGAGAATGTCCAAGCAACAAATGTTGAACATGTGAAGACGTTTGTTTTACTACGATTTCCTACTTCGGACATATGCGGGTACGCTCCCATCTTTTGCCTAACAAAGCAATTACCAATTTTGTGTCCAGTTTCCAAGACTGATCTGAAACTTATTAGTTAGGCACGGACGAATCTGATTTGAGAAAAGCTCCTGAAATTCTTAATTCACGTCCTTCGAGTATTGCATTCTACGGTGAATCGCTAACTGAGCGCGTCAAGTTCATTTCAGTAGCCATACTGCTTTTTAAGTAGACATACTGAAGACTAGTCACGGTGCCACAAATGCTGCTGGCCTGCACATATGATGTTGTACTGTGGCCCTCACTCTCACAATTGCTGACAAGACCTCATGGCGCGCTTCATAGTGCTCCTGGACTCTTCAAAACAACGCCGTCATATTAAAACAAAACAACCGCCGTCAAATATGTGAGAGGAGACAGACTATACTCTGGAAGCTGCGAACATTTTAATAAAGTCCCTTCCTATCCGGCGCTGATTCACTAAATGCGCTTGATCTATTTCCTCTGTTAAACTTATGTTCTCGACAGCGATGTCAATACAGATGAACATCTATATGCTTAAAAAAAAGTTGATCAAACGCAAATATAGATGACCTCACATGAAAAAAAAATTCAGTTACACCACAAGGGCGAAACAATGAATGCGATGCAAACAATTAGGAATCTTATACGAAGTAAGGCTAGTAGCTAACTCCATTAGGATCCAATCAGGCATAGCTAATCAAAACTCTGACGAAATCGGATACGGCCGCTCCAGCAAGCGAAGCAGCACTCCGGCTTTCCATCGCGTGAACGAAATTTCATCGGTGAGAGCATAGCCCGTACCAGGGGGTGAGCTGTTTGCTGATATTTCTTAAGATAGTGCGCGAGCGACGGCGCGTGACCACGTCCTTTTGATCAATGTTTGCAGCTTCGGCCGCAGCGATGCAGTGCCTTTTCTCGCCTCCCTCCATGCGCCTTCGCGCGACGGAGAAGTCCGGCGCCCTTCATCTCTGCTTCAGCCGCGACAGGTGGCAGCTCTGGCACGCTTTCACTCTCACATGTAACACACGACGTACGGGTTGACGTTATCGATTTGTTCGATGCAAGGACTACGACGGCGAAGTCCAATGGCCCTGCCTCAAAGAGGTCGCGCAATAATAGCACCCACAAATTTAAAAATTCGGCAATCCCAAGTACCATGGGAATCTACGTTATGCGAAGCATGCGGAGGTATGGTGACTTGGGTTGTGATATTTTTTATTGAGCAAAACGTTACGAAATGACGCTAAAAATATGTACAAAGGTTACACGCGCAGACATACGTTGAACAGTCACATATGTTTACACAACTAGTCGTTAACAGTTCTGTAACGATGCCAACAGAAACATGGGTATTGCCAACACCAGAAATCGTAAGCTGATATGCATAGCGCTTGTGCTTGCGAGGATGGTAGCCCTGGGTAGCGCTACGTAAACCAACTACAGCGGACAGAGCTTAACAATAAAATAGACGTTAAGCCGACATTACTCCTTCATTATACGAGTACATATGTAATGTTTTTTTAAAGTTAGATAGCCAACGTTGCAACCACAATTGACGTTTCACCAACATTACGCCTGCATACGGTCTTTTTCCAAAGCAGTTTCGAGACGTGACGTGGCTCTGTGGTAGGATGCTTCATTGCCACGCAGAATGCTTGGGTTCGCTTCCTGCTGGGACTCTGATCCTTTGAATTAATCGGATCAACGCAGCCGATGTCAGTTTTTCTTAACGCTTATGCATTTAAATTAACAGTGAGCGCCACCGGTGTCAGTTTTTCTTGACTCTGTTGCATTTAAATTAGCAATGTCTGTCTGCCATTCCTCGGCAGATATAAATTGTCAAACGCCTGTGGCGCATACCCGCATACATCGGCCCGTGGTATACGGGTATGAGCCACATGATAGATAGATAGATAGATAGATAGATAGATAGATAGATAGATAGATAGATAGATAGATAGATAGATAGATAGATAGATAGATAGATAGAAATCCTCAAAGTACCTGCAGTACGCAAAGAAATGCTTCGCATTTAAAATTCTAGCAGCAATGTTGCTTAACAAACTCGTGAAAACCATACGTGTCCATCAAGTAATGAAATCAGCGAAACTGAAAGCTTTACGGCAGTGTATCTGGCACTACTTTATTTGATTTTTTTTTTTGCTATTTTGCTCGACCCTACTGCAAGGATTTGAGGCAAATAAGAGATGTCTTAAGCAATGTTATCTGGAGCATAAGTTACAATACCTACCAATTAACGACGCGGAAATGCACCATTACTTAGTGGCAAATGAAATTTATTATTTTCTAGGCTGCCAGTCGTTACTGGCATTGACAACACACCTTTCCGTTTTAACAGTCCGCCTCGGTGGTACAGTGGCTACGGTGCTCGGCTGCTGACCCGAAGGTCGCGGGTTCGATCCCGGCCGCGGCGGTCGCATTTCGATGGAGGCGAAATGGTAGAGGCCCGTGTACTGTGCGATGTCAGTGCACGTTAAAGAACACCAGATGGTCAACATTTCCGGAGCCCTCCGGCGTCTCTCATAATCATATCGTGGCTTTGGGACGTAAAACCCCAGATATTATTATTATTTCCGTTTTAACGCGATAATATTTAAAAGATGAATCATCCTGATGCGAAACTGCGCGGCAGAGCGCCAGAGAAAGGGGAAGGTTAAAATTTAGACATGGCAGTCGCGATTTATGTGTCACGGAATGCGCGGTTCAGTGACCATAAACATTATTAGGAGGTTCTCGTACTATACGCTCAAAAAGAAATACCCTTTCTCTGCACAGTTTCGTTATCTTTTCTGCGTAATTAGAAGCGCACCGACAAGCCCATTTTTATACATGCTAAGCTGTGCAAACAAGGTACACAGTAAAAATTTTTACACCCTTAAGGGTGTATTTATTTTGTCCCACGGGCAACACCCTTTAAGGGTGTTTAGAAACACCCTAAACGTAGGGTGTAAGGAAAGATTACACCCTACTTTAATGGGTGTTTATGAACACCCCTAAACTATGGGTGTTACAATAAGCTACACCCGTTCGAGTGGGGTGTAATAGATAACAACACCCTTGCAAGGGTGGCACAGTAAAAGGGGGAAGCACATATGATACTTCTTCCCAGCCAGCCCCCTTGGGGCACTGCAGACATCAGCGTCTATACAATCCCTTCATATGCACCCTAGAAACAATTCTCCTGTTAAGGAGATGATTCAGAAATGTGCAATCCGTTGACAAAAGATTGGATTGATAAAAAGTTTCAAAAACTGCATCAGTGCTCACACCAGTGTGGCTGTCGTCGACTTTCTTGGCGCTGCCATCCAACAACTGTAGCTGATACACGAGCAGCGATTCTCCGTAACAACTCATGCAACATTATAAGGACTCAGAATGTCGTTTTGCTCAGCAGGCCTCCATATTATGTCTTTTTTGGGAAAGTACATGAGTGTAGTAGAAGACTGTGCACATTGCTGAAATGATGAAACTTTTCCCACCTGCGCAGAAGCAACGGATTGTGGTTGCAACAAAAACGGGTGAGCAATCTGACTATGGTTTGCACATTACAGTTCATACTAAATGCGATAATATGCAGGAAATGCATGTAATAGGGACGGTATGATCACGACTGCACCAAAGAAACATTACCTGCAGCACAGCTGCAGAATGAAATTTTACATAGGCGTGCTCAGACAAATTTTAAGGATTATCCCTTTCCAAGCAAAGACAACAAAATCATTGGCAATTGAATGAAATATGAGTATTTATTTGTTTTAAAAGAAATCGTTACAAAACTAAAAGCTTGTCAGAAAACTCAAAAATAAATTCCAAAACAATATTCGATGCATTGATTTTACTGACAAGTACCGGCAGTTTTGTTAAGCTACAATTTCAACAGCAAATGATCTCAGTTATTATAACTGATGCAAAAAAGGTCACAAAGTACCGAGTCAAAAACCACAAAGTAGAATGACTATAGAAGAGAGTGAGCTACTATTTCTAGCATGTGCGCGCTATAAACACGGCGAAAAGGCATGGCTACAAACTTGCTGAAGGCTACTTACAGCCCACTATATGTAACAGTGTACAAACTTGGACATTACACAATCCCAACGTTTGACAAGGTTATGTAATTGGGATTAGATTAACGTAATGTGATTGTTCATGCACTTGCACATTACAAAACCACAGCTCTTCACTGCTGGTTGCACAATCCATCTTCATCTGCACAGCGGCTGGTTCGTTCGACAGCAGTGGGACCAGGCTGTTCTTTCTGTACAGTAAATTCGTTCCCGGAAACCGAAGATCTGAAGTAGCACGGCTAATTGGGCTGGTTGGTATTGGTTCATCTTTTAACTGAATAGGGCGCGCACAATAGGGCACACGGACACTAGAAGAAGAAAACGCACGCAACACAGCGCCTGTGTTGTGTGCGTTTTTTTCTTCTAGTGTCCGTGTCTGTGTGCGCGCCCTATTCAGTTAAAAGACGAAGATCTGAACTTTACCATTTTAGCCTGCTCGCGCACCAATACAAAGGTATACAGCTTCTAGGCGATGATGCCTAATTAGCTTTATGCATCGACCACGTCTAAGTGAAAGTTGAACTCTATGCATAAGTAGCATCCACATAGGCAAATGTGAATTTCTGCAGATATACTATGGTACTCATACGACGTGTTTCTTAAAGAAAATGCAATGCTATGCGCACCATATAAATATTTTATTTATTACACAAAGGCACAATACCACTGCGCATACACGACGGTATTCACATTCATCATGTATCTAGTGCAGGTAACATGTTAAATTAAGTTATGTGTTTGCTTTCGAATAAAACTGAAGTAGTGTTCTTCACGCGGCTCACATTGACACGATTATATAATGTAAGAAATTGCTTTCGCTCAATGACTATTGCATACTGTTAAATTATGGTCCTTCGTTTCAATGATCCTAATCAGCTAAAAATGCAGAACTCCTTACTAATGCAGCATAAGCTGTTTAATGGCTGTGCGGGGAAGAAGAGGCAGATATTCCGAGACTTCCAAAGCACCGATCATGAACCACATACCATCACAATAAAGTATGCAAACTGGAGAAGCGGCGAAAGGTGGGCTAGTTGGTGCACAACTTCAAACTTGACAAAACAGCGCAAAAGACAGGACTAAGGAAGGTGACACGAGGACGGGCGCTGTAAGCAAAAGTATCTAAGCTTCTCCGACAATTGCCAATAACCAGAATCCTGAAAGCTATTGACTGGAATTAAGTAATACAAAATAATCATTCGGTGAAACAGATTGCTTAAGTTATTTAATTGTTTTAATGTCAAGATCCCGAAAAAGGCATTCTATATTTGTTGTGTTCTCGGATAAATACGCTGCGTAATCTTACATTTTAGTAGCAACCATGGTGTAAGAATACCGTGGTAGCAACACATACATGCATATCGTGAAGTATGTATAACATTATCGCGAGTTTTGTGCGACAAAGAAAATATTGATATGCTTGACACATCCCAAATCCCTTTAACATCTGTAACGTATGACTAGAGAACTTACAATATCGGATAAACTATTAGGTTTGGCTTTTATCAGAAAATGTGATTGCAGGTGGTGGTACAAACTGCGTTTTATAATATTTCTACACGTAAAAGTACTTAGCAAGGTTAAAACACCGAAATGGGGTGAAGTGAATAACTCTTAAAAACCAGAACAATGTAATGAAAGCTACACATGGTGGAAACAAACAGAATAAAATAAATTTTGTTCGAACGCCAGCACTTATGCTCATACTAGCGCTTGCACAGTTAAGGTACGGCTATTTGGTCGCACACACACACACACACACACACACACACACACACACACACACACACACACACACACACACACACGAAAGATCCGTTCAAACACAAGTTCAACGAACGGCTCCACATGCACGGGTGCCGGCGGTATCCGCAACCTACGTTGCGGGGGAATGAAAACATCGGTACGAATTAAACGCAACGGAATGTATTAGCACGTAGGCGAGCTTCGCGAGGCGCACCAAACGCGAAGCAATATGCTGTGTTATCACCCACATGCATCAACCCGAGTAGTTTTAGCGCACAAAACGAACAGGGACGGAAAAGAACGACGCGGACACCACGCCCTTGGTCGTTTTGTGCGCTAAAAAAGTGCACATGAATTAACAACATGCCCAAGCATACGCGCCTTAAACATGGTTGACGCTTAGAGCTAACAAGCGCCATCCCTACTCAACTATTATTAAACCAAAATAGAGGTTCATCGCGAACGGGGCACCAAAGACCACTGCCAACAGAGAAGGGCGCTGCGCCGCTGCCACAACTCTGTTCAAATCTCTCGCCGAATCACAGCCGCGCATGCGCACTCAGCTTTCAACTCCAAAGTAAGAATAACTTGCCCGAAAAGCTTGCCCGCACTTAACATCACACAACTTTGCCATCATCCTGATGAAACAATGCACACAAATATGCTCGCTGCGTAAACAAATGCTGACTTATCGTCCACTAGTTAAGGACTCAGTTGACGGCGTTATTATCGCGCTCACGCAGTTAACAAAGCGCTGACCACAGCAACATGAGAGCGGTACATACCGTTTCACTTCGAGTGTTCCACGATATAAAGCTGCAGGCCTCCCCTTCAGTACAGTGCATCTTCCTAATAAACAGCACTGGCAGAACACAAAGGACGAGCACAGAGCGCAGGCACATTTCAAACAAAAAAAAACAAAAAAAAACACCGACTGCTAAACCCGACTGAGCGAGAACGACGCGCACTACACGCACAAAAACCGGAGACTATTTCCCCAGCGCATTGAGTCACGTGGTACGTAGTCCCGCGCGCTGCGCGCGTTGCGCACGCGCGGCGGTCGGGGCAGCTGAGGTTGCCTAGGCGACGAGACGATGTGGCGCCCGCGAACGTTTGCTCCAGCCGTGGTTGGATTGCGCCTGATTGCGCGGCCGCGGCGCCGCGGCTCTATTTCTGCGGCCTATTTCGTTATGCTTCTTTAACAGTGTATTCGAATCGCAGTGTGCATTGCGACGATGCTGTAAGGACTGCACGGGCTGCATGTCACGGCGCACGAATGTAACATTCAAGAGCAATATTTAGCGTAGCTTTACTTGCTTAACGTCGTGAAGACTGGTGAAACAGCGGAGCTAATGGCTTTTGCATAGCTTTAGGGTCACTTTTACCAAGTACTGTATTAGTTGTGGTATAGGGATGAGAATGTGATTCCACTAAACCTTCCCTCAGCGTCGGCTGTAGCCGCTCTTTCTCGGATACGGAAATTTTCTAGAACTCGCAAGCGAGGTTGGGATTCCCTTTGTTTGATGGGCAGTCGAACGTCTCAATGAGCCTTGTCGTGCCGTTCCCGCGACGCCACCTCCCTCACTCAAAACTCATCGTCTTCGGCTATTCTTGGTAGCTTAGCCTAGGCTTCCTTTGCTCGAAACTGTGGGTCGGCACGCCCTCGTTGGGTCCATAGTCTAGCAACTTGCCGTCGTCGTTCCTGTCGCGCCGCTTCTCTTCTTCATCCTCGCCACACTCGTCGCCGAGCTTCGTAGCGCTCTGCACTGACAGTGCACGCTTTTATTACTGCTTTATTTACGCAGAGCTTACTATAGCAATAAGAATTAAACGAAGCATAAACGTGAAGCAAGCAGTGGTTGGGCTGCAAAATCAAGGTGTGTGTGGCCTGGGGGCGGGGAGCACTTTTGCCCCTAACCCCCCCTCCCATGGCTGACACCTGGCCCAGCGTACGCGGATGGTGCCCAGTCACAGCTCCTGTAGTCGAGACTGCGCGACTGTGCATTCATGGCCACGCAAGCGATATTTCATGAGCGCCTTCATTTAGCGCAAGACATTGCTCCACGCAACATTGCATGCATGGATCGTTACACTATTTGAAGAGAACCCATATTTGTACTTTGCTTGCAGTCCTTCGAACAAGACCACCACTGAAAAGGGTGCAGTACTGTTGACTTCTCGCCCTTAATGAAGTTGAGGTCTTGACGGAAGCACGTATGCTCGGGAAGTAACATCATAAAATTAAAAGAAGGGCACCCGCCATATATATATATATTAAAAAAAAAGCGAAAGAAGGCGTTTTGGCGCCCCTGACGAGAACCTTGTTCGCAATCTAGTCAACAACGCTCCCGTCATTGCGAGCAAGGCGCCGTCAGGGGAACCGAAACGTCTTTTTTCGCATTCTTTTTTATAGTCGGTGCCCTCTTAATTTTTCTGATGCACTTCACGAAGAATGTGTAGCACGAAGCAATATTCGCAAGAGTAGTTAAATAACACGTGCCCGGCTCAAAATACATCACGTCAATGTCCAGTTTTAAAAGACTTGATCGCCCGTTGCCGTCGAGGTTATGGCTATGTCAACTGCGCTGAGGGTATTTTGAAGATTGCAGACGTTTTACCTCCAGCTTTAAGATCATCGCTCTTAAAGAGGGGAGGGGGGGGATTGTACGCAACATTACCTTGATTTGGGCTAGTTCACTTTTTCAGTATTCACAAAGTGCGCAAACGACAAAGACGAGAGGAACACATACAACAGGATTGGCCCTGATCCTATTAGATAAGCGGCGCTCCTGTTGTGTCTTCCGTCTTTGTAGTTCGCGCGCTTTATGACTGAACACTGTGTTTCGCTTGCATTACGCTACTTCCTACTTTGGATTCGTTACTAGAACCGCAAGCAGCTAGAGGACGGGCCTTGCTGGTATCAAGACGGCCGGTTCATGTATACTTAATATATAAACAAAACCTGCCCAAAAATTTCGTACATTCGTAGCCTTGTTCATTACACCCCTCAGATGAGGGTGTAAATGGGGTGTTGCAAGGGTGTTTTACTTACCAACACCAAAATTTTGAAAATAAGGGTGTAATAAGGGTATTCATAAGAGTGCTTTTAACGCCAACACCCACATTACACCCTTAAGGGTGTAATTTTTTTTACTGTGTATATACGCCGCAGTCACTGACAGAATTAGTTTGAGCAATGCACATTACGGCATATATGTCACATATATACCGTAAAATCCCGAGCAAGCACCCCCCTCTATGGTACCATGTAAGATAATCCTACAAAACTTAGAGGGGAGGGCCTTGCTCGGTCGGGGATCCAAATTAAATGTGGCGGCGGAACAGCACCTAAGAATAAAGAACGCACACCCGTGCTTTTAATGAAACTCTTTATTCAATACGCAATGATTAAATGTTTTTATTCGCCCTCGACGGGTGAATAAAAAACAGTGAAAATGGCGGGAGGGAAAGATCGGGGAGAGGGAGGGGGGCGCTTCCTCGGTCATTGGCTCATATTTCAAGTCTCCCGAAAAATGGACGGGGGGCGCACGCTGGGGATCTTTCGGGTATGTGTCCTTTATGTCCCTAAGCAGCAAGGTGCGGCGTCGCTAGCGCTCAGGTGCATGGTCACACTGTTTCGTTAGTTATAATTTTCCGTACTTGCGGGGCTGAAGAATACAGTAATTAAAGCGGCAAAGAAATAACGGTTTACTCGGAGAAGTAGGGTCCGGCAGCGCTAAACACTGATAGTGCCAAAATTAGCGCCGAACAAAATCATCGGTCGTTAGATGAGGGACCCTTAGGTCGAACATGTCCGTTTTTATCATCGTACATTTCCACGTGGTCGCTAGCGCTAACGCAAAGTCCGGAATATAGTCAACAATTTGCGCAATGCGGCCGATCTTGTCATCACAACACACCGAAACGCCGAATGACAGCGCGAGTGATGGTTTGAGCCAGTGAAGCCCGGTTGCAGTGTAAAAGATGCACGCGTTTCAATGCCTAGAATCAGAGTTTCCTGAAATTTTTCGAGCTGCAATTGTACCGCTCGACGGTTCGTGAACGCATACCCACGTGTACCAGTGTGAGAGTTACTGACACGTAAACTAGGCCGAGTTCAATCTTTCCTCTTCTCCAATGCTGGCACGTGCGCTTAACGGTACGCGTCGCACTTTTTCTGTAGGCCAACCTTTTTATACTGTACACTGAACGTTTCAACGCATGGAACGTTTCTTACACTCTTGCTCGAGTGTTTTCTTTTCGGGAAAAATTTAAAAATTCTTAAGAGTAGATGGTAACTGGAGGGCTGCTAACCAGTCAATCTTGTTTGGAAATGACCTCGCGTTAGGTGTGCTGAGATACTAGGACGATGTACCGCGAAAATGTTGGAGAAAACGTAACGCAAAAGGAAATGTTGCAAACATGAATACCAAAAAATTAGGCAGATCCCAAGTACCATGGGAATCGATGTGATGCGAAGCATCCGGAGGTAAGGTGACTGGGTTGTAAGTTTTTTATTGAGCGAAACGTTATGAAAACGCTAAAGATATGTACAAATGTTGCACGCACAGACATGTTGAACAGTCGCGTATGTTTCATATAACATATAACCAGTTGTTTACAGTTGTGCAACGCTGCGAACATAAACGTGGATATTGCCAACACCAGAAGCAGTAAGCGGATATGTATAGCTTGTGCTTGCAAGGATGGTAGCCCTGGATAGTGCTAAGTAGACCAACTACAATGGATGGCACTTAAGTATGCAACTGACGTTAACGCGACATGACTCTTTCGTCATAGGAGTACGTATGTAGTGTTTATAAACTCAGATAGCCAGCAGTGCAACCACAATATACGTTTCACCAACATTACGCGTGCATAGGGTGTTCTTCCAAAGCAGTTTCGAGACCTGACGTGGCTCTGTGGTAGAATGCTCGATTGCCACGCAGAATGCTTGGGTTCGATTCCTTCTGGGACTCTGATTTCTATTTGTATTTCTCGCGTCAACACCGCCGATTTTCGTTTTTCTTAACGCTGTCGCCTTTAAATTACCAGTTCCAACGCCACCGATGTCAGTTTTTCTTAATGCTCTCGCATTTAAATTACCAATGCCTGTCTCGCCATTCCTGGGTAGATATAAATTGTCAAAGTCCTGTGGCGCATACCCGCATTCCTGCGGCCCGTGGTTACGGGTATGAGCCACACGTGTCTGGCGAAATAAGTTTGACGACGTACGCGACGGAATTTTCACGTTATCATGTCATGTCCAGGCAGACACATTCGTCAACACCTGTTACCCACCCATACAAATTTTTGTCTACCCCAAGTTAAGGAGGCCATCACGAGAGCACCCAGACGTAGGCGACTAGATAGATAGATACGTAGATAGAAACGCAAAAGTGCTTACAGTACGCAAAGAAATGCTTCGCATTTAATAAACGCAAGCATGTTCCTGTGCTTGGAGAGGATGGCAGTCCCCGCATAAGTTGCATACCATGCATGCAAATGCGCGCGCTGGTTTGCTGAAAAGAAGAGGTTACGCTTAGAGCTAGGGCAAAGCAATGTTCTACGGCAGTCACAACTTTGCCCAGAACCGCCAACGCACTATTACGCTTTCCGCCTATAAAATGGGTAATCTCGCGAAAGGTTTAACCTGGAAAGACGATCTCTTTAAATTATAAACCACCGTGTTCGCATGGATTACAATGGCAGCCGGTATTGATTAATTTACGCTTTGCCTTCATGTCGTTACGCCGCAAACGCAAGATGAGCGCTGAGCCTTTAAAGACGAATAATTACTTTCCACGTTGCTTAAATTTTGATTTCCTTTGGCCGCTTCGGCTGATCTTCTTCTCTTCTTTACGCATTGCTGAAAGGCCTGGCGCAAAATCTGTTGTATGGAAGGGCATTGCGGACCGATGTGTCTGATAGTTTCGTTTTACATTTGTGATTTAGAGAACGCAATGGACTATGCAGACAGGTGTAATGTTTACAATTATGTGTGTTGTTTTCACTCAAAACCGGCCTATGCTTTTTTTTAAGTCGAGGGAAATCTTGTCAGCGACAGCCGTTCTTCTCTTTTTATTATAATTTGTTCTCCTCCATGGAACGCTTATTTCTTCAGGATTACTGAAGGGTAGCCCAGAATCTGGAGCGATCTTCAATATGGCGCCGCAAAAGCTCCTCAAAATAGGGCATCTTTGCTGCCACTCGGTCGTAGTAGGCCGCCACATTCGGGTATTTTGACCTATCGAAAAGATCCTTGAGCTGCAAAGAAATAAGAGTAAAAATGCATAGAAGCAATAGCAGTAATATGCAATTAATATTTTGCTGAGATTAGAATAAGTGACCAATATTTCCAGCGTCGACCAGCAAGGCATTTGCTGGTTGACATGAGCCAAACAAATGAGCAACAGAGTAAAAAAAAAAAATAAACGGCTTGTACAAGGTGCCTTAGGCGTTTTTTTTTTTTTTTGTCTTTTGTGCCTGGCTGAAAGTTCTCCATCGAGTATTTAATCAGTCGTTGTTGCTTTTGTAGGCTATGAAGAGTTGCTGATAAAGAATATTGTTCGCGTGGAGAACATGAATTCAGGCAGCGTAATACCTGCAATCTACAACGAAGAGACAACGAAATACAACAAATGGTCAGATATAATCTGTCCTCACGGCTAAGATATTCGAAAGCGCAGCCTTCGCGCGAACCATTCCGTACTTTGCTGACCTTGGATACTTTTTGCGGTTGCAGCTTTTGTCTTGCGTAGTATACACAAAGACAAGACAACACAATACGACAAATCGGCTTCTGTATTTGCGCCATCAGTTCTGACGTCGCATACTAAAGTGTCAGTGGAAGGCGTTGCACCATGCAGAATTACACAGACGTATATTTAGAAGTACAGAAATACACTCACTGCAAGAAATACATTAACATGAAGTTTTTTCTTCTTTCTGCGCCTAATTGTTTATGTTTGCCGTCTGTCCTCGTTCGTTTTTGCTAAATTAGCAGAATGATGTTGTAAACTGTGCTATTCCCGGTGGTGGCGTAATTAAAACTAAGCTGAGTAAAACATGGCGGGCGATAGTTGGTGCATGCTTAATGGAATAACAAGGCGCGAAACACCAAGGAAAAGACAGGCGAAAAGAAAGACTGCCACACTGAACCTTTCGCTTATCCTTTCCTTGGAGTTTTGCGTCTCGGTATTCCATAAAAAGTTAGCTGATGCATCCAAGATAACATAATCAACATTCACTTAGACAGCTTGACGGAAGTTTCTGCGTGTTGATTGTTGTACGGGCAGAATCGTAAGCGATGTTTCACTAAAGGAAATGCCGGGCTCAGAGAATATTAAAACATTGATTTCTATTAGGGAATAGAATGACTAAAAATGCTGTAGGTATCATCCAAATTGCAGTGAGCATAATTTGAAACAACGTGTGTTACTGAATGACATAATAGGTAAGAAATGTCCACACATTCATTGTGTGCGTAGCTGACATGTTGTAAGCGAACAGTCGGCGTTCTGTTCCGTCTACGATGCCACCATTATGAGTGTTCCTCTAATTCGCTAAAGCCTGAAGGATGAAAACGGAGAAATAGTTATAACCATCGCCTTTTTATCAGCTGCCGTGTTGCTGATTTTATGCAAGAACAGGCGTGTTTGACCCGGCGAACTGCGTTTCTATGGAAATTTTCATAGTTGTCGCCAAAGCTCATTAACACATCTCCTTCTTCTCTAATGATTCTCTAGCGTATTAATGCTACAAAACGATCCCTTACGCAAGTGATTTTTCTTTGTAATTACTACAGTAAAGTGTCAATGAGCATTGAATAAAACATGCCATATCATAGCCATGTCTTAATCAAGAAAAGCGTAACACTTGCTGCGGTGACATTACCAAATTTTAGGGTAAGATGGACGTTTGAAATAGTGCGAAATTGTCAAGCAGGAATACATCTGGAGCCAACTTTTATATAACTGTTCTTTTCTTTTGTCACATCAGTTACCATAACTAATGTCAGTCGCGCCTGTCTGCCTTTTCTTTTTTTGATCGGCGTTTACTTACAGTGCTGCGCCAAGGCGGAATAAATCTTCGCTAAGTGGAAGGGTGCACTGCTTACCGGAACAATGCAGGCCAGGAGAGAAATCAGACGAATATCCGCTAGTGTCAGATGGTCGCACGCCACAAACGTTGTTGTGTCCCCGATAACCTGCTCGAAAGCCTTGACGACACCTTCCTCGAATTCCTTGAAGCTCTCAGGGCTCGGTTTCTTGTTGGTCCTGAACGACGGTATCTACACATGTAGAAAACAAATGCAGAGGATTCATTTTAAGGCACAGTTGTGGCATTCAGAGCTGAGTAAAATGCATAAGTGGTCATTTTTGATGGGAAGGACACAAATGTGCGTAAGGTCTGCTTCTTTCACCCGCTTGAAAACGGTATTTCATGAAGCATTGATTAGTAAAACCACATTGTATGACGCGCGACACGTTAATATCTGCAGTTACATTTTGTGTCGCGGGAGTGTAAATCTGCCTTTTCGGATGCATAATGAAGTATCACTCTAAAAGTTGGTGTATATGCATCAAAGAAAAAGAGTAAGCAAGTTCTTTATTGTAGGATGCCGCTTGGAAAATATATTTGCCTGCACAGGGATATTTACGTGATTCGGGCCATTTGTCCGTAACAATAATAAAAATTTTAAGGTTAGGCAGATTTGTGTGCATTTGAAGCTCAAATATTGGGAGCTGTGTTTTAAAGAAAGCAAAAATCGTGTCCCTGATGGGTACTCAGTTAAAATACACTATCGCTTAAATATAAGCTATTTACACCAGAGTTCACGTGTTTACGAATAAGTGAGATCATTGGAAATCGAGGGCCGTCCATTTTTTTAAGTGTTCCGATGATTGAGAAAAACAAGTGCATTTCAGAGCTCAAATTGTCAAGCGTAATACTTACCGAGAATGCCGAAAATTTTGGCTGAATATGTGTCGACACCACAGAAAGGACTTGATCAACTCGTGCACGTTTCTTGACATCCTTTGGGTAGAGATCTGACGTAGGTGCGTATTTGTTCACCAGGTAGTAAGCGATGGCGGAGCTGCAAATAATCAAGGATGTGCGACAATGTATCTTATTAGGTAATGACTAATGCTACCGTATTTCATACAGAGCGAATGACAACATTTTGAAAGAAGAGGTAAAACACAGGTGGCCTAGCGTGCTTTCTCTGCACAATCCATCCTCCCACTCTGCATGCATTTCACGGAGCTTTGTAAACATAGAGGCAGCATCTACCACGTAAATCAACGTAAATTGCTTCTGGCAGTCCTGTGACTCAACCGCGGAAAGAATTGCTTCATCGTGTATGTGTAAATGAAGGATTGCTACCGCCAGTGTCATGTGATTATAATTCAAGAAGGCAGTAAGTTCGGTATAGAATTTAGACTTGAAGAGATTAAAAGCCCTTGAACAAGGGGTTTCGCTGGGGCGAACGTTTCGACAAGTGGTTTTTTTCTGCAAAGCAGCATCTGCCTACCTTAGCGCTTGCATGTGTACGAAGCGTATGCACATATGCGACGAAGTGGGCAGTTCCTGTCTTGAGGAAGATAAGACGGCTTGCCGAAACGTTGCCTCCTGCAACACCTCTCGTTCCAGAATTGTTTCGTGTAGTCATAATGTTACGCACATTTCCGATACACTAAAGTGACTTCGCCACTTTACGCTGTCTGTCACTAGGTGTAATAGGTATGTACCAGCGAACTGCTGCTCTTTGGTGTGCTGAATGGATAAGCCGATTTAGTATCGATCATCTCTTGAAATTCGCAGCGTCACAGAACTGTTCGTCCATAAACGTGAAGTTGGTGTGTTGTGATAACTTAAGGAGTCTGCGTGGACGAATGAAAAGATATCGATGGAGAAAACCAGGGAAATGGAGGAAAACAAGGAACTGAACTAAGGTTGATACTACCTAAAAGCGGTTGGCCGCCCCCCTGCGGAGGATCTCATCTACTGGGAATGAGGCATTGAAAGGATAAAGAAAGCGAAGTACAAAAGAAAAAAAGGGAGCGACACCTTGTGTACAGCCCTCGGTACTCTGTGTCTGCAAGCGCAATGCGTATTTGTGCACCATTTTTTCGTACTTTTGGCTTATGCAACTTCTTCAATAACATCACAACTCCGAACTCGTGAGGGTTTTCTCTAACTCACCTTTCGTAGAGTATGAATCCGGAGTCGTTTATTGTCGGAACCTTTTGGAACGGGTTGATCTAAAGCAGAGATGAAAATTATTCATCTTTAACATCTTTCAAAATTTATTCGCGCGGGACAAGTATCGAAATATTAGCGAGTGTACACATAAAGACAACGTAGATCGCCAGTCCTTGTTTCCTGGGCTTCCTTTTGTATTTGCGAAACGCCAATTTGAAGGACTTAACGAGTATTAATGCTATAAGTGGCTTTTGTTTGTTTTAAAAGCTGCAGGGTTAGGTCGCTATAATGCTCGCTCTCTGCTGTTAAGTTATTTTTTGCCCACGGAGCACATTCTGATCTGTTCTGAATTAATGTGACCTGATATATAGCACTATAACTGTTCGCATCCCACACTTTTTATAAAGTCTGTATACGAAAACCGTGCATTGCGTGTTGGACCAAATTACTGCTATGCGTTTCGAGAATTTATAACGTATACCAAACGCTTTTGTACTTTCTCTGCAACACTCATGCATATACTTTCCTACTAGTATAGCGGCTGCGTTCGCGTAAACATTAGTTACTTTCCGTTCAGTTTAGTACTTCTATTTAGTTTAACGACGCAATTTCGGCAAACGAAACCCATTCTAAGCCGTCACAAGTTAAGACTAGCCAGTGCCCAAGTTACAGAAGGTGATATTTCTTCCATAGAGAGTACATGTATGTGGATAACTACTTCGGGAAACACGTGGACATTACCGTAACTTTTGATAACAAGGCACATCATGCAGGGAGATTCTGCAGTGAGCCAGCGCTGCCTTGGCAAGAAGGCATCGGTCACCTAAATTACAGTCAACGTTCATCAGAAGTATGCAAGCTAGGTAGGTTATGCTGCATTTCTGGTTGATGATGTCAATAAATATATAGTGAAAATATCCGATACCACCCAATAAAAACAATTCACAACAATTTGACACCCCACGCTCCCCTTCACAGGATACTTTGCTTCTTTTAAATACAAGGCTAGTTTCTGTAAGTATGCTTCTCAGCAAAAATATCGTCATAAACGGTAAATAAATATACAAGATCCTGTACAAATTTATAACCTTGCACCCGAGCTAGAATCCGAGTATTCATTCAGCGCTCATACTTATTAGATAGATTTTAAAAAGCATAGTAGTTTTTCCATCGTTATTAAACATCAAGCAATAGCTATCGTTTCATAGAAAGCGACACATACCTTGGTGAACTCCGGTGCTTCGTGTTCACGTTTCAAGAAATCAAGGTCCTTAAGGCTGAGGTCAACGCCAATGTGTTTCGCGACCATTTGCACAAAGGTGCAGGGGGCGCTACCCTGGAAGAGATACAGCTCTACGGGCATGATGATCTGCTAACTCGCACTACGACGTCGCTCCACGGGACTACTACGCGCAATGGAGTGCTTTGTGGTCGCTCAAACTGCACTTTACAAGACACAGTGCCGCCCCCTAGGCGCTTCTATGAAGCAACGATTGCTCGCCACGTGTGTCGCGCCCATAATTGATCGCACTACATACGTCCCTATTTCCGCCAGTAACAAAAAAAAAAAAGTTCGGCAGGTGTTCTGTTCCATTTCAGAGCGCTTGTTTCGTTTAAAGTTTTCTGCTTACGTCGCCAGTTCACTGTACCGCTTGTTCGCTGCAGCTGCATGACGAGCCTTCCCCGTCACTCATTTTCATCTTGCGAAAGTTTTCGCTCCAATCTATGCTTGTTCACTTCAATTAATCGATATAGGGTATCCCGACAGCTAACAATCACGCACTTTTAATTAAGGCACTAATTGAATGAGCTGACGTCATTGGTAAGTGACGTGAGGTTTGCAACTCGCACGCATTTCACGAATCCATGCATATCACGAAACGAACCAGGTAGATCAATTTAGTGATCAATAACTTTCGGGAAAAAAACTGTATTTGAATTTATTAGCGCGCAGAAAATATGGAATTAGGTTAAGGTTGTAATAATAATAATATCTGGGGTTTAACGTCCCAAAACCACCATATGATTATGAGAGACGCCGTAGTGGAGGGCTCCGGAAATTTCGACCATCTGGTGTTCTTTAACGTGCACTGACATCGCACAGTACACGGACCTCTACCATTTCGCCTTCATCGAAATGCGACCGCCGCGGCCGGGATCGAACCCGCGACCTTCGGGTCAGCAGCCGAGCACCCTAACCGCTATACCACCGCGGCGGACTAGGTTAAGGTTGTAGCCTCGTCTAGTTGGGAAAGCACTAGCATACACGATGTAATTGTCATTAGAGAGCCGGCTCGACGAGTGAACAAAGTAATGGAAAAGTGTCAGAGTCAACATCACGCCTGGTGCATTATGGAGGTAACTTCAAAGATGTCATTGCAGATGTGGATGAAAAAATGAAGGTCGTAGTGATGAAAAAATGAAACGAACAGCTTACCGTTGGACAGACTCAATTTTACTCACGTCACACACTGTATGGATTCCACACGCACGAAGCGTACTCTAATATAGGGCGAATCAGCGTTTTGTACATCAGCAATTTGGCGAATTTTGGAGATGTAGTTGATACGCGTCTTAAATAACTTAATTTTATAGTGCTTTAGATGTAATGTAGTCAATGTGATGAGACCATTGCGTGTTGTGTGTGAACATAACGCCAATGTATCTGTACGCCTGTGCCCGGGAAACTGCTACGCTGCTGAAAGCGTACGCATGTTGCGATGGAAAATGGCTGTTTGTAAACGACGAAACTACATTTTTTTTTAAAAGTTCATGCGCATCTGCCAGTCCGAGCACCATTTACAAAACTGCGTCAAGAAATTCTGAAGTATGAAGTGGGCATTATGTGAACTCAATACCTGGTAAAGTACACAGTCGTCAGCGAAGAGATGGATTTCGGATCTAATATTGCTTGGATGGTCATTTATAAAAATAAAAAAAATACTAGGCGACCCAGTACGGAGCCCTGTGGGACACAAGATGTAAACTTTGCTGCTGAGGATGAATGGGAATCGATTGAAACGAATTGAAAACGCGAGTTGAGAAAGCTTGCTATCTACTCGATCAATTGCAGATTATTTAAAATTACGTGTAATTTACCCGCATCAGTTTGATTACCGATGTCTAAATTACTAATAATTAGGGGTGTGCGAATATTCGAAAATTTGGAATAATGAATCGAATAGCGTTTTGAATGAAAAGATACGAGGCGCTGTAAAAGTCATTTCTAGTCACAGTCACACAAAAGTAAACTGATGAAAATGCTGAACGTGTGGCGAATCTT
>JALIZH010012548.1:0-33953 GCA_030522465.1 Rhipicephalus appendiculatus
TTCTTCATTTTTCTTAACACGAAAGTGTTTTATGCCGGGGAGGGGTCCACCACGGCTCCACTGACGTATTTCCGTCACGAATATGACGTTGTCAAATATACACCAACAGATGTCAAAAGAAAAAACTAGAAGAAACATTCCGCCGCCGGGGAGTCGAACCTTCGACCCTCGTTCCTGAACTGGAGGCGCGATACTGCGCAACACAATACCAATTTTAGGCGTATATCCATATAGAGAACGAGCCGCGAGTATGCTATGAGAATAGCATTTAAATCATGCTGTACATGACATGCATGTTATGATTTTCATGTTATCAGCTGTTATTAAATGCGAAGCATTTCTTAGCGAAGTTCGGCGACTTTGAGCGTATCTATCTATCTAGCCGCCTACGACTTTGTGCTCTCCTGGCCGTATCGTTAATGGGATTTATACCAAATTTGGTATGTCATAACATGACTTTACATGACTAACTTGTCATGAAAAGTATGATTTACATGCCACGCTCATGGCGCGCTCCCGGCCGTTTCGTTTGCTTGATATACACCAAACTTGGTATTGAGTGACGTGACTGTATGACGAACATAAATGACAAGTCCTAACATGGAAATCATGACATGTCATGCGCGACATGACTTGCATGCCACGCTCATGACGCGCACGCGGGCGTTTCGTTAGCTTGATATACACCAAATTTGGGATTGGGTGACGTGACTGTATGACGAACATAAATGACAAGTGGTAACATGGAAATCATGACTTGTCATGTGCGACATGACTTGCATGCCACGCTCATGACGCGCACGCGGCCCTTTCGTTAGCTTGAGATACACCAAATTTGGAATTGAGTGACGTGACTGTATGACGAACATAAATGACTAGTGGTAATATGGAAATCATGACTTGTCATGTGCGACATGACTTGCATGCCACGCTCATGGCGTGCTCGCGGCCGTTTCCTTAGCTTGAGATACACCAACTTTGGTATTGAGTGACATGACTGTATGACGAAAATAAATGACAAGTGGTAATATGGAAATCATGATTTGTCATGTGCGACATGACTTGCATGACGCTCGTGGCGCGCTCGCGGCCATTTCGTTAGCTTGAGATACACCAAATTTGGTATTTAGTGACATGACTGTATGACGAACATAAATGACAAGCGGTGATATGGAAATCATGACATGTAATGAGCGACATGACTTGCATTCCACGCTCATGGCGCGCGCGCGGCCGTTTCGTTAGCTTGAGATACACCAAATTTGGTATTGAGTGACATGACTGTATGACGAACATAAATGACAAGCAGTGATATGGAAATCATGACATGTAATGAGCGACATGACTTGCATTCCACGCTAATGGCGCGCGCGCGGCCGTTTCGCTAGCTTGATATACACCAAATTTGGTATTTAGTGACATGACTGTATAACGAACATTGCCGTTCTTCGTGTGACATTATAATTTGTTGCTATAGAAACAATGCACAATAAACCCTCAGCTACTTCTGTGAAGGCATGTTTCACTTTCGTGTTATACCTATTCCTATGAAAGAATAAGGTGCAGCCTTGTTTTTTTTTTTTTTTACTTTTTTCTAAGTACTCCTGGACTTTGAAAAGAAGGAATTGCAGAGCAAATTGACCAGCTAATCCGATGTCGCTCAATAAAAGTGAGTTGCTGAAGAGCATGCATAATTTCCTCGTTTTTAAAGCCTCTTTGGTCAATACGATATTTGCATAATGTCTTATTTCCCGGCTCCCGTGAAAAACGTATCAACGAGATTCCACTGCATTAGTCAAGCGACGGCTACGGCATCCTATTGCGGAAGCAACCTGTTACATAAGACGTGTCGAGTTTGACGGTCGTTTGATGAAAACGCGCGTGCGTCATTATCCAGCGGCCGTGCCAGTATATTGGAGGCTATTGACAGTTCCAGTGTTATGAAACTCTGCTTCCGCACGACACAATGCCCTTGAAAGGCAAAGCCAAGCGTTTCTTTCAAGCGTCATATTGAGTATTCTTCATTCACGCGTTGCAGTGCAGCAGTTCGACCCGAGAAAAAATAAATACACCCAGCTGCCCAGCATGCCCAACCCCAAAAGCAACTTCGGCGCAGTCATCCTGGAAGGCTGTATATACACCATCGCGGGCTTCAACGGTAAGG
The DNA here is from genome assembly GCA_030522465.1 of Rhipicephalus appendiculatus. NCBI lineage: Eukaryota > Metazoa > Arthropoda > Arachnida > Ixodida > Ixodidae > Rhipicephalus > Rhipicephalus appendiculatus. The sequence continues at coordinate 2,165 of JALIZH010012548.1, forward strand.
CTGCCGAACAAGTCCTTAGGATGGCCTCTTTAATTATCGTAACACGATTACGCGTCACGCTCTAGCGATCACTTTGTCTTTGTGACATAGAGAGCGAAATTGCGGTGACGGCCTTTGAGGTACCGAACTTAAAGAAGGCAGCACGCATGTTGGGAACTTGTCCTGGCTGCGTAGCGCCTTCGTTTCCGACATTTGATTCTTACCAGTTAACACGGGGAAGCCTGCCTCTTATTCGCAGCCATAGTTACCGCTATGTACGGTGCATCAAAGTATAGAGCGCCTGTATAAACCGCCGATATAATCATTGTTCACATTCCATATCATGTCGGTGTTATTTGGCCATAGAATGGCCCTTGTGCCATTAAACAACATATATCATCACCAAGCTCTACATGCGCACGTGGTCCGCCTTGGTGGATCAGTGGCTACGGTGCTCGGCTGCTGACCCGAAGGTCGCAGGTTCGATCCCGGCCGCGGCGGTCGCATTTCGATGGAGGTGAAATGGTAGAGGCCCGTGTACTGTGCGATGTCAGTGCACGTTAAAGAGCTCCAGATGGTCAAAATTTCCGGAGCCCCCTCTACGGCGTCCCTGATAATCATATTGTGGTTTTGGGACGTAAAACCCCACATATTATTATTACATGCTCACGTGAGCAGGATTTCCACTTAAGGTTTAACATCGTATGTCAAGTATATTCGCTCTACGCGCACTAACGGATGCAGTTTGGCGAACTGCGCTGTCCGTGCTTGCTTCAGCGATACAGGATAACGCCGCGACGGTTAATGCCCGCAACACCTCTACTGGGGCTCCTAATCACTAAGACCATGCGCGAATCCTGGCGTGCGTGCTTCGGTTCAACACAAAATTACTATTTTTTAAGAGATCACTGGGGAGCATGAGGGCTGCGCTAAGCATGCCAGTTAAATGTTTCTGCCATTATACCTGAAATCAACGTTACCCAAGGGCAACCTGGCTTTTATCGTCACCGGCACAGCAGGGCATCCGACAGTAATGCTTTGTTAATGCCTTATAATTCATTTAAATGACTCGATAAGTAGAGTCCTACTTGTAAATACCAACGAGATATTTCTGACTACCATTTTTTTTTAATGCGAGATCGCATTACTTAGCTCCCTGTGCGGCACCGTCATCGCCAGAAAGACGCGGCAGAAAAGCTGAAAGGAAAAAAAATTCAGCCAGTTCCACGCCCTTAAAGTCGTCTGGCGGCCAAGCTGTAATACTGATGATGATGAGTTTCATTTTCACTATGATCATTTCGAGGATCATCATTTCGTGTTATTTATTTCTTTGTTCACTCATCCTCTGAGACCGTGACCTGCGTGACGACTCTACTACTGCCACTGCGGCGATGACGACGGCACAGTGTAGACATAGACAGTTTCGCTGTAGTAACCCCTGTCAGAAAGACAAAACTCAAATTACGTCATCTCCGTCTCACTAAAGAAAAAAATGACCACGGTGGGGACTCGAACATCGGCCCCACCGCCACTGCTGCCTACCACTGTGTGGCTGAAAGTGCTGACCGCTTCGCCACCGTTGCAGCAGCGGGAAGTGACGAATATCTTTGAATCTCTGCAAGTGGGGAGGGTGAGGGGGGCTCTATTTAATGGACGATTCACTATTGGCCTCGAGGGCCACCACTGGAAACGCCGGCGCCACCGTCGGCCTGACGTGCTTGGCAGGATCACGCGGTCTCGGCGGCCGCGTCGGCTGCTTGCGGAGCGCTGCCGCGTGCTTTGTAAATGAGTTTCAAGCTCCACCTGCGCTGCGATCGGTACGAATACGAAGGTTTTCTCGCATTTTGAACCCAACTCAACCCATTGTAACAAGAGTGGATGCCTCCGAAAGCAATGAACATGCTGCTCTTACTGCTCGGTGCCGTAGTGCCGGACGTACGCAACGAAGTCCGGTATAAGCGTGCACCGGTGCCCGTGGGTCAAGAAACTGCATGAAGAGTGGGTTGTGGTGCTAAGAACCGGCAAGCAGCGATCGGCTACGAGTCAGGTGTACAAGCACTTCCGCGACGACGATTTTCGCTACTGCGTTGGGGCTGTAATGTTGAGTAGCAGAAAGTACGCACTGCGACGATCGTCCGCGCGCGCTTCCCGCCGGCTAATGGTGCTTATCTACCGCAGTATGCGATACCATCTCAGAACGTTCGTGTGCGACCTCTTGATCGTCGGCCCCGTGCTCAGCGTCTACAATATGGGCGGCGGATACTTGAGTGATTGTTTAGATACGTTGGATTTAAAAACTCGCAAGGTTCCTTGTGCATTCCCCTAAGATGACCGGAAGGCGAAAGCCACCTTCTTCGCCTTCTTGTCGGTCAATGTATTGATTTTCCCCGCCCCGCTCCAAAAAAACTTTGTGCTCCTAACGAGGTTTCGCACTGCCTCCGTGATCGGCCCACGGATCATGGAGGCTGTGCAAAGCGACCATGTCGTGTCAACACGTCATCATGTGGCATCGTGTTACGTGGCGTCATGGCGACGTCATGACGTCTTCACAAATTTGGGCAATCTGTGACGTCATGATGACGACATATGGTGACGTCATCACGTGATGGTGATTTTTTTTTTTTTTTGCATTATTCGTGCCGACGAGGCGGGATGCCGACGGTCAATTTTCGTTTTTGATAAGGCATCGAAGGCTTTGGCCTGCATAAACTATACACGACGTTTGCTGGTGGATGTACATAGCGAGCGAGTCAGATGCTGCGGCTGATGTGTGCTGCATTTATGTTGGCAATAACATTCTTTCAGTCAGTCGTCCATTCTCATGACGCAAACGCTACGTGCTAAAATGCACAAATTTACTTGTGCCACTCTCAAACTCAAGTTGGGCCTATCCAACCCCATGCAATAATGGAGCCTTATTTATTTACGTGGAAAGATGCCGCGCTGTTCGCGTTAGACTCGACATATTTCCCTAATTGCTGGGCAACTCGCCAAATAATGCTGGGCATTAAAATTTTGCATTTCACTCTTTACGTGTTGTTCTTACCCTGCTTTGCAGCTGCAGGTTGCTGCAATAACTTCTCTTTCTTTCACCGCTGTTTCAAGTTCAGGTCGGTCCTTGTTGACATAGACGTTTGCAGAACAAGTGCGGCGAAGATTACTGTATTTTCATTCGCTTCCTTGGCGTTGTATGCTACTACATGGCCTCGTAGACCAGTTCTCCATCCATCAGCAATCTCGAAGTGGTGAAGCTTTGGTCTATGAATTTGTTTATGGCAGAGAGCGGCAAGTTCAGTGGAATGCACAGGGAACGATAATTAAGCAACATATTAAAAAAGGCATCGCATTCCCTCACGCTTTGTGTGACCGCCAAACTAAACGAACACACTGAAATAACAGAAGACCGATCTATATGCAGTGCGAGGCAACATGTCAAATGGCATTGAAACGTACATTAAATTTGACTGAAAAAAAAAAAAAAAGTTGAATCGTTGGGACGGGACATCACAAGTTGCCATCAACAAAAAAGTTGTAACAAAAACAAGAAAAAAAAAGGGAACTGCTCTGATAGCGTCCGCGCAACAATGGTTTTTGTGCACTCACAAATTCTCATATTTTGCGGCCTAAAGTTCGCGGCACGGCGCCAAAACACGCTCGTAGCGAAAGCGAAGCAATCAGTACGAACATATACATGCAGACGCTCATACATGCAAAATCTGCGTCCGTCGCTGCGAACCCGTGCGATCACTGGCTTGAGGCTTCTTTCTGTTATGCTCCATTTAGGTATACAGGCGTCTACTCTAACAAAATATTTCACATAGTTTGCACTCAGCGACTGACTACATTTCACGCAAGAAGCCGGTTCAGGGGTCTCCATCGCGGTGACCGCGTGAAGCGGGCGCTCCGTTTTCTGCAAAGAGACAGCGACTGTAAACTAGGTTGTGCTTTCTTTTCGTCAAAAATCATTATTTTAACAGTAAAGAACATATTTCGTTTCGAAAGTACGTACAGAAATATCCTGGAGCGCTTCCGCGAGGTGTTTTGTAGAGCGCCGACAGCAAATCTTATGGGGAGCATGCGGCGGTATCCTACCAAGCACGCAATCGAGGCGCGCCCGATAGAGGGCGACTCCGTAACTCCTCGAGGCCAATACTGTCAAAATAGGAGTGGTGCCACCGTAGGCACTGTGGTGTCTTCGTCGTTTCTAAAATTTAAGCGCTCACGTCTACATCGCCACCCGTGATGCTGAAGCCTGGCTGGGAGCGCTTGCTTACTGCCCACTAAGCACGATACCATCGCAACGCAGCGAAGCGTATGGCTGCAATAAACTCCGTAACATAACTAAAGAGCAATGCTCTTGGATTTACACATCACCGGAATTGAGTTGCCTTCATTATCCAACATTTCGTTCTTTCGTTTGAGTCCCGCTAACGCCAGTAAGCCAGTTTGACGACGTGCGCACTGCAGTTTAGTTCCGAGGTATCATTCTAAGTTCGAGGGCTTTCTTTATCAGCCTGCGAAAATTAGCGCGCAGCTGATAAGTCGATGAAAATGACGTTGTAAGGCGTCCCGTAAAAATGAGTGCAGGTGCCCGACTGACCCCTTCATCGTCGGAATGGATAGTTGTTATCTAGTTCGACATTTAGTTATCAGCGATTAAACATTACGAGAAGGCATTTGATTCGGTGGAGACATCAGCAGTCATTCAGGCACTGCGGAACCAGGGCATCGACGAAGCCTATATAAACATAATGGAAGAAATCTACAGCGGATCCACAGCCACTATAGTACTCCATAAAGAAAGCGACAGAATCCCAATAAAGAAGGGCGTACGGCAAGGAGACACGATCTCTCCAATGCTATTCACCGCGTGTTTACAGGAGGTTTTCAGGGCCCTAGATTGGGAAGAGTTAGGGATAAGAGTTAATGGAGAGTATCTCAGTAACCTGCGATTCGCTGATGACATTGCATTGATGAGTAACGCGCGAGACGAATTACAGCTTATGATTACTGAACTGGATACGGAAAGTAGAAGAGTAGGTTTGAAAATTAATATGCATAAAACTAAAGTAATGTGGAACAATCTTGGCACAGAACAGCGCTTTGCAATAGACCTTTTCACTGAAGGCTCCCTGGGCGCCGCCATAGTGCTCTCTGGGCTGTTGTTAACATGCGTGGCCCCCCCCAAAAATGCGCGGCCAAGCCTGTGACGTCGGCTTTTGTGCTCCCGTGCAACAGCCCAGAAAGGAGGAAATCCTTCTCTCCGGTAAAAAGGTCTATAGGTGGCGAGACACTGGAAGTTGTAAAGGAGTACGTCTACTTAGGACAGGTAGTAACCGCGGAGCCGAACCATGAGAGTGAAATAACTAGAATAAGGATGGGATGGAGCACATTCGGCAAGCATTATCAAATCATGAATGGTAGTCTACCACTATCCCTCAAGAGGAAGGTATATAACAGCTGCATCTTACCGGTACTTACCTACGGAGCAGAAACCTGGAGACTTACAAAGAGGGTTCAACTTAAACTGAGGACGACGCAGCGAGCGATGGAAAGGAAAATGATAGGTGTAACCTTAAGAGACAGGAAGAGAGCAGAGTGGGTCAGGGAACAAACGGGGGGTTAAGGATATCATAGTTGAAATCAAGAAGAAGAAATGGATATGGGCCGGGCACGTAGCACGTCGGCAGGATAACCGCTGGTCATTAAGGGTAACTGACTGGATTCCAAGAGATGGCAAACGCGTCAGGGGGGAGACAGAAAATTAGGTCGGTAGATGAGATTAAGAAGTTTGCAGGTATAACGTGGCAGCAGAAAGCACAGGACTGGGTTGATTGGCGAAACATGGGAGAGGCCTTTGCCCTGCAGTGGGCGTAGACAGGCTGATGATGATGATGATGATTAAACATCATTAGCCAAACATTTTGGGGTGGGGAGGGGAAGCTTCACTTTATTGGGATTAATCTTGACGAGGTTGTCTTCGCGCAACGTAATTCGTCATTTTTAAAAGAGAACTTTGCGCATGATCGCTAGATTCAACGACAGACATACGGGTTTCGTCCGAATTTTTCATATTAGGCAATTTGATCTGGCTAGTTGGTAACGATCCAGCATTTTTGGTCGCTTAAAACCTCACGAAGACTGACTCACAGATTGGACAAGCCACAGTCGCTCCTGGCTCGTCATATCTGTGCGTCTCTTCGTAAGGTTTTGCGCTACCCAAAATGTTGTTTCCATATGGCTTGTTCCGAACTGTACTTGAACCGCGGACCTTCGGCCCAAACCTAGTCCAGCACGAAGGATTAGCTTTCAACGAAGTAACTTGACTGGGGCCACGTAATGAGTGAAAGAAAATTGAAGAAACCGGTAATGGTTTAAGCGTTGAGGTTTTAAGCGTGAACGTACCTTTAATAAAATGTTGCTTGCTGCGGTTCGCTATCAGAAAGGAATAAAATAAACCTTGGTAGGCGATGTAATTCTCAGCGTAGATAACTGGTGCGGAGTGGCAATACATAATTTTAACTAGTCCTTAAACAGCTTACCCTAATTGGACATCAGGGCATGTATTCGCAAAAAACTTATTACGCTAAAGATTTTCGTAAGGCAATATTTCATCCAATCATGATGCGGGACATATTAGCGAAGCCGGCTTACCAGTGGGGAAACGCACTTGCGACTGAAAGGTTCTGTGAATTCGGCCCCTGGTTACCGCCAGGGCCACTCATGGCAGCAGCAAAGCTGTTTGCGAAATCGTGTCTTGTCCTAGTTCAGTGGATTTCTTTTTCCGGTCCCGGTCAAATAAGTGTTCTTTTAAGCAGGACACGCAATTCCTTGCAATATTCACATTGCGGGCCTTTGCTTTTGCTGTGAATCATAGGATGTCATTACCGTACCAGATCACTTTTCCGGTAACTCACAATCGTCAAACCCACAATCCGGAAACGGTAAGAATCCTACCGCCGAACTGAAACTCACCTATGGGTACCATGACAAGGGAAAAGCGGTAGTAGAAGGTTGAGACCTAGCTTGCGCGATGACGTCTGCGAGCTCGCTGAAATAACTCGTATTCGACTGGTGCGATACAGGCTGATGATCACACTTGTCTGTCCCTCCAACAGGTACGACGACCGTGTCACTCGTGGAACGGTACGACATCGAAGCCCGTAAATGGTTCACGGTGCCTGAGATGGGCGTCAGGATCAGCGCGTGTGCTGCGGCCGTCGTTGAGGATGTCCCCAACCCCGGTAAGTGTCGTCAACGTCACAGCTTATAATCGTCACCCTTATAAAGGCCTTATGCCTCTCATTAGAAAGTGTCCTTGAAAAAGCTTCAGGACGCGAAACATCGCACAATATCACGTGCCCAACGTGGTCAGCGCTGCGCTTATAACTTCGCTCACTTCGTCTTTACCGCGTGCACGTAATTAAACAATAAGAAAAAAATAAACTGCGCACGCGTGACTGTCTCTTCGTCTTTCCGAATGCGTGACACCGTAAGTTACGATTTCCTGCCCCTGGATCTCACCTTTACGCCACCTTGGGCAACCGCTAAGAGAGACTCCGACGAATTCTCACAACCGTTGGTACCCAGGAAATCCCCAGCGCCGGTATGTGCCCCAAAACTTAAAAAATTCCCCATCTCCCGCTAAAGGGAACCATGTGTGGATGCGAAGCAGCGGGAGCCGCTCCGTAGAGTAGAGGATTCCTAGAGGAGAGAGGACGGGCATGCGCTGTGGGACGCGGACGCCGCTCCGTAGAGTAGATGATTCCTAGAGTAGAGAAAGGGAGTAAGCGTAGGAGAGGATAGGGGAGGGGACGCTCCGTAGAATAGAGGATTCCTAGAGGATAGAGGGGGGAGAGGACGCGCATGCGCTGTGGGACGCCGGAGCTGCTCCGTAGAGTAGAGGATTCCAAGAGGAGAGAGGACGGGCATGCGCTATGGGACGCGGGCGCCGCTCCGTAGAGCAGATGATTCCTATAGTAGAGAAAGGGAGTAAGCGTAGGAGAGGATAGGAAAGGGGACGCGCGTGCGCTGTGGGCCGCGGGGGGCCGCTCCGTAGAGTAGAGGATTCCTAGAGGAGAGAAAGGGGGTGAGCGTAGGAGAGAGGGGGAGGGGACGCGCATGCGCTGTGGGACACGGGAAGGACCAAGCCCCCTCCAAACACATGCAAGCAAGATCAAGGAATGGGGTCAACCTGGGCGACTGACACCACCTGCCTAGCCATTGCTATGCAGCCTCTCTGTGCTCTCGGCCATGACTCAAGGAATGGGGTCAACCTAGGGCGACAGACACCATCTGCCTAGCCATTACTAAGCAGCCTCTCTGTGCTCGTGGCCATGACTCTGATGATTGTAGTAGGGTTGACGGCCTTCAATTACTACAGTGTTCTGGTTCGCATAATGGGTGCTTCCCTACTTCATGAAAGTGGCCGGACGCGGGACGCGGTACACGGGACGGGGGGACGGGGGACGCGGGACACGGGACGGGGGACGCGGGACGCGGGAGGGACGGACAGAGCCCCGAGCAAAAGATGCTTCGCATCTAAAATTCGAGAAGCCCTCTATCCGCCACAGGTCCACTAAAATATTATACCATCTCCCGCTAAAGGGAACCATGTGTGGATGCAAAGCAGCGGCGAGATAATAAGCTTGAGCGGGAGGAACGTCGCCGCTCTCATTTCACGGCAGCGGTCCGGGCGCTCATCGCGGCGCTGCACAGGAGAGAGAATGAGGCGCGCGCGCTCCGTCATTTTCATACCGCGGAACTACCGTGGCGCCCCCCAGCGGAGTATGCAGCTGTCACACCACCACCTGTCGTGCGCGCCGCTCCGTAGAGGATTCCTAGAGGAAAGGACGGGGGGGGACCGTAGGAAAGGAGAGAGAGGGGGGAAGGGACGTGCGTGCGCTGTGGGGGGTGTGGGACGCGGGAGCCGCTCCGTAGAGTAGAGGATTCCTGGAGGAGAGACGGGAACAGGACGCGCATGCGCTGTGGGACGCCGGAGCCGCTCCGTAGAGTAGAGGATTCCTAGAAGAGAGAGAGAGGGAGAGGACGCCCATGCGCTGTGGGGATGTGGGACGCGGGCGCTGCTCCGTAGAGTAGATGGTTCCTAGAGTAGAGGAAGTGGGGTGAGCGTAGGAGAGGATAGGGGAGGGGACGCGCATGCGCTGTGGGGGGTGTGGGACGCGGGGGGCCGCTCTGTGGAGTAGAGGATTCCTAGAGGAGCGAAAGGGGGGTGAGTGTAGGAGAGAGAGGGGGGGTGGGGACGCGCATGCGCTGTGGTGGTGTGGGACGCGGGAAGGAGGGACGGACTAAGCCCCCTCCAAACACATGCAAGCAAGATTAAGGAATGGGGGTCAACCTGGGCGACAGACACCACCTGCCTAGCCATTGCTAAGCACCCTCTCTGTGCTTTCGGCCATGACTCAAGGAATGGGGTCAACCTGGGCGACAGACACCACCTGCCTAGGCATTGCTAAGCAGCCTCTCTCTGCTCTCGGCCATGACTCTGATGACTGTGGTAGAGTTGACGGCCTTCATATTACCACAGTGTTATGGTTCGCATAATGGGTGCTTCCCTACTTCATGAAAGAGGCCGGACGCGGGAGGGACGGACATAGCCCCGAGCATAAGATGCTTCGCATCTAAAAAGAATTTCCCTATATCCCGCTAAAGGGAACCATGTGTGGATGCGAAGCAGCGGGGAGATGGCTAGCTCGACTGGGAGAAACGTCGAGCTAGCCATTCTCGCGCCTCATTCTCCTGTGCAGCGCCGCTCATCGCTGCGCTGCACAGGAGAGAGAATGAGGCACGCGCGCCCTGTCATTTTCATACCGCGGAACTACCGTGACGCCCGCAGCGGAGTATGCAGCTGTCGCACCGCCTGTCGTGCGCGCCGCTCAGTGGAGTAGACGATTATTAGAGGAGAGGACGGGGGGGGGACCGTAGGAGAGGAGAGAGAGGGGGGAGGTGACGCGCATGCGCTGTGGTGGCGTGGGATGCGGGCGCTGCTCCGTAGAGTGGAGGATTTCTAGAGGAGAGAAAGGGGGGGAGCGTAGGAGAGGAGACCACCTGTCGTGCGCGCCGATCCATAGATTAGAGGATTCCTAGAGGACAGAATGGGGGCGACCGTAGTAGAGGAGAGAGGGGGGAGGGGACGGGCATGCGCTGTGTGGGTGTGTGACGCGGGCGCCGCTCCGTACAGTAGAGGATTACTAGAGGAGAGAACGGGGTAGCGTAGAAGAGGAGAGAGAGCGGGGTAGGGGACGCGCATTCGCTCTGGGGGTGTGGGACGCTGGACGCGGGAAGGAGGGACGGACAAAGCCCCCGCAAGCACGATCAAGGAATGGAGTCAACGAAACGCGGGCGCCGCTCCGTAGAGTAGAAGATTCCTAGAGGAAAGGGGGAAGCGTGGGAGAGGAGAGAGAGGGGGTGTGGCACGCGGGGAAGCAGGGACGGACAAAGCCTCCGCAAGCACATGCAAGCAAGATCAAGGTATGGAGTCAACGTGGGCGACAGACAGCCACCGGTAGTGCGTGTTATTCTTTGCTTGCACCCACGACATGCCTAGCCATTGCTAAGCAGCCACTCTGTGCTCTCGGCTATGACTCTGGTTACTGTGGTGGTGGTTGACGGCCTTATTGTACTACAGTGTTCTGGTTCGCATAGTGGGTGCTTCCCTACTTCATGAAAGTGACCGGACGCGGGACGCTGGACGCGGGGAGGAACGGACACAGCCCCGAGCATAACTACAAATAACTGCGCGAAAAAACTGGCACAAGGAAGAGACACGCACAAGCGCAGACTAGCAACTGAAAGTTTTTCGCGCAGTTATTTGTAGTCATGGATTACCAACTCGCCCAGCGATCCATTCTCCCGAGCATAAGATGCTTCGCATCTAATAATAATTAACCGTACCTGTGTGCCTTGACATTGGCTGTCCTTCAATATATTGTGCACAAGTTTAAAACGATTATTTAGGGTCACGTTAAAAAAACCCAAGCCGTCAAAATTAATTCAGCATCGTGTTCTGGTTTTGGCACGCTAATACTAATATCTGGTGTTTTACGTGCCGCAACCACGCTAAAATTATGAGGCACGCTGAAGTGGTGGTTTCCGGACATTTCGGTCACCTGGATGTCCTTAACGTGCAATCATATTCTAAGTACACGGGCCTGCAGCATTTCGCCTGCACCGAAATGCGACCACCGCAGTGGTCACCACCATGGTGGCAGGTCAAACCGTGTGATTTACATATTCTGCTTTCCTTTCCCCGCCTGCAGCCGCCTGGATATAGGCACCCACTGTTATCGCCTGTGCAGAGCGGAGCATTGCGGCGGACCCTGATGGCCCGCCAGGCTGGCCATCGTCTTAAAAGGAACGCAAGCTGCTCCTGGTCAATGAGCCAAAAGGGAATGAAGAATGGCGCGAGAACGGCGCCTAATAAGGCAAAAAACGAATAATAAAATTGCACGCAGAATTTCCTCTGGGAGTTGCTTAAACGACGCCTAAGTGTTTGTTATACAGAATAGCAACACCGTCAAGGAATTGTGAAACGGAGAGACGCGGTAGCAAAACCGTAATGGTGCACGAGACCACCGTGAGACGACGAATGGGGGACTTCACTCGGTGACAACCTAAGGACAAAAATGTGTGGCAGCTCCAGTACTGTGAAACCCTGAGGATGTGCGTAGCACGGGCACCCCGCGATTCCCGTACGTCGAGTTCCCACTGCTCCGTTTACCGAAGCGTCGATGGTTTACATGTTTGAGATAAGCATGTATGGTTTCCCCGGTACGAGTAGACTCTTGTTAGGGAGATTCCCGTAACTCGATGTGCGCTACTTTTTGCAGCGCTTTATCGACTTCCTCCTTGTTACGGCAGTCGAGATGCGCGTCTTCTGCAGAGAGTGCCGTCTGGTCGATTACCGCATCAGATGTAGCGACGCAGCGCCGGCGAAGCGTAAGGGGAGGGGCAATCGCTAGCTCGGCAAAGACGGTGGCGCCCTCTCTCGCGCGACCCCGGAAGTCAGCCGCAAGTTTCCGAAACGTTTTAGCGATTTTTACTTAATTATCGCGATTATTTCCTGCTTATTTCTGTTATTTATATCATTTTTGACCTTGTCATTTTAACCCGGTTTTGTGCATTGCTGACCTTTTTATGGCCTGTTTTGAGCGCTTTACTCTCAGCGTGGTCACGCCACATGAGGTTCCCGGATGGACGACAAGCCGGGCCACAAAAGTGATCCGCAATTGAAATTTTCAGCTCCGCCCAGAGCCATCGCTGTCCCTCCCACGCAGAGAACCTGTACAAATGTTCAATCCAATAGCGTTAACTCATTCATGTGACATCAAGCACTTCTCGAGTGTTTCATACAGTTGTCTTTCCTTAAGGCCCTTAAACTTCGCAAAGAATTGACACTCTCCCTCCTACGCTCTCGTATCTCCTCGGTCTCCTCTCCTTCGCACTCTCTTTTCGAACGTGGCGCCACCTGCCTTGCTCCTGCGTAGCAGACGCCCTTTCACGGAGAGAGCGCGTGCTTGCCAGGCAGCGCGCTGAGAGCCTTCGCGCCAGCCATCTAAATCATCCTGAAATTATCTATACGGGTGTAACGTTGGGCTACGACATCTCTGTGTAGTGCTGCATAGGATATACAATATGTACAAAGAGCATTTACAATCACTGTCAGTGGAAGCAACAGCTCGCATTGACGCTGTCGACGCGGGACAGCGATGTCGCCGATGGTCAATTTTAGCGTTGAATGAGGCATCTAAGGCTTGCGCTTAATAATGCGCCAGAAGGCGTTCATCATTTATATGTTAGACATTCGAACAGCTGTGGTTGTTTCGTGAAGTGTTTAGACGCACCAACCATATTTCGCAAGTGCGCCTTGTGGACGTATCTGACATTCTAACTATATCGCTGAAGGAACGAGCAAGCGAATGAATGAACAAGCGTGCCACCGTAGGCGATTCCTTCGCGAGAGCTCCACTCGCGGATATAAACTTTCACACGAAATAGCACGCAAACCGTCGCGCGAAATGGCACGTATACGTGACGTACCTAGACGATGAATGCAGCCAACGACTCGGTAGGTCATGCAAGCTATGCATAGCTACCCTCGCATCACAAGTTCCCCGGCTGATCGGTCAACGTAAGAGAGCCAGATAAAGCAATTTGCTCTGAAATATACCAGCACGCAACAAAAAACCAACGGAGAGTAGAAATCTTAGTGAGTTTTCACACTCCAGTTTTGTTTACTCAAAACAGCAGCGCGGAATCTCTGAAGTTTCGCAATCACACTGTCGATCGTCAGTCCGCATGCCTGCTAAGTGCATAAACCAATACCGCGAACTCAAACTAGTCGGGGCATCACGTCCAGCAGAAAACGTAAGCTTGTTCACAAAAAAGAGATCCCGCAGGATGCGTTAATGAGACGTGAGAGAGATGGCGACGTTCTGCACAATTAACTGTGACATGCATGTCTACGGCGTTAGAGCGGGCATCGAATTACGCGAACCTCGACGCATACTCATAGTGACAGACTGGCAACTTACCCAGCAAAGTCGAGTCGAAAATGTAGGCCTGAAATTCTCACTTCCGATTCTATGCAACCACGTGTTTTGTTCCAGCTCATTGCGCTTAACGCACGGTATCACGAAAAGCTTTTGGCCGTCACTGGACTAGTTCTGGCATCAGAAGGCGCAACAGCCACCCATGACGACCAACAGCGACGTCAGTCTTCGGTGAAAAGTATTCCACAGCGCAACGCGCACGGAAAGACAATTGGTTATCCGTAAAACACACCAGCGAGTCCGCGCTTCGAGATCAAAGATGGTAGTCGAGAGCGACGGCAAACAAACGAACGCTGCTCGCGGTCCCACGTGACTGCATCTGGCCAATACCGACGCGGCGTCAGCCCCGGAGAGGTCGGAGGAGGGACAAAAGAGTGGAGGCGCGCTTTTCCCCACATATGTCGCTACTTTACGAAGTTTCAGGGGTTTTAGTCTTTCCCATACAGGCACACGTTTGTGTCGCTAGTTTTAGGTCAGAAACTCGAAGGTCACGGTAAGCTTCCTCAGGGATTCTGACATCGCTGCACTCATTTATGTAGTAACCATCGAGAAACTCTTAATATGCGCAGTGTTTACATTAGTCGAGAAAAAGTACATACAGTTCGAGCAGAAACCAGCGTGCACGAATGTCCTTCACAAGTGACCAGAAAGCGCAATTCTCTTGGTGGATCGCAGTATTTTTTCTTCGGTTGCAACCGAGTATAGTGCGGTGTTTCTTCCCCCGATAACGTTCAATTTCACGAGCTTTTTATTTCCCAGTGCGTTGCGGCTTTCCTGAAACGTCGTAGTCCCGTGGTGTCGGCACGGGGCTACGTCTTGTTTGCGTCGCTCGTAAACCTTGCGGAGTGGTTCCCGGCTTTATGCAGCCTCGCTGAGTTGTCTAAAGGAACACTAAAGACAAACAGCATTTCATGCAAGCGTGAAAGATGTATACTTTATAATGTCTACAATGTCAATATCATACGCAGCAGCTAGCGCTTGAGTAATCGAGAAATGAAGGCCTACTAGATGTGTTAAATAAGAAACCGCCGTGGGCCACCGCGTGCGCGTATAGTGGCAGGCTTATACGACAAGCTGCAATCTGCCGCGTTAGATCTGACCGTTAGTTGGCGTGCTACGGTTACTGACACATTATGCCACTTGCACGTTATGCTCGTCGCAGTATTACCAAAGTGACAATGCATGAGCTTAGGGAAAGTGGATATTTTAAGGGCTCGTCTTTCTTTGTTAGAGTTCATTAATGCATGTGCTTGCAGAACAACGTGTGTGTGGGAAATTTACCCACACACATGGAAAAGCTTGGCGAAGTTTGGCAAAACAAGCGAAGAGACGTTGGTTTATGGTTATGACATTGAAACAAACGTGATGATGTCGCAGTGGGTCTCCTCTTCCAAAAATGCACAGCGGCCGTATACCATCCCGCATGACTTGGTCCTGAGGCCTCCACGTAGAACACGCCGAGTTTCGATCCACAATCGGGCAGGCCAGAGCCTTCACCTGCGCCAGGCGCCGGCCATTGTGGTCTTCTTTTGTCATGTTGCCTGGAAGAGGGCGCGCGTGGAGGGTGCATCTCTACTCGAATGGGAGTTGAACGTGATGTTGGTGTGTCGGATGTGTAAGTGGGCTAATAGGCGGCGACCCGCTACCGTCTTTGACAGTCGAGCGTACTGATTTGTGAGGTGGGCCTCTCGAAACTCACGAAACGTGTTCACCATGCCGAGGCCTACAAGGCGCTGGTTCGAGGCGTTCACGGGGAGATCGAGGGCCCGCTTTACAATTTCCTATGACTTCAACTGCATCCTCCTCTTGCTCCCGAAGGTGGAGGTATGGGGTAGAATATAAGATTCTACTGGCTACAAATCTATGGGCCAGCCGCAAGACATCTTCGCACCATAGTCCCCCGTGTTTGTTAGAGACCCGGAGGACCATGCGGCTTACCTGGTCTCCCACCTTACGGAGTTTCGCCAATGTTGCGTCCGACCATCGGTTTCGATTAATAAAGAGCCCCAGTACCCGGTTATTTTCAGTGATTGGATATGTCTCCAGCGAAATTTTGGCCGTGCACATTGGCGTTAGGCGTATGTGCAGAATTCTGATTTGGAGGGTGGGCAATTGAAGGCCGCACTAGCGGGCATGGCGGTTGACTATGCTCGCGGCTTGCTGCAAAAGTTCGCCTCAATGTCTCCGAGTGAGCCCTGCGTGACCCAGATGGTGATGCAATCAGCATACAACACATGTATACCGAGGACCTCAGCCAGCTGAACCAGCAGATGCATCATGTCCAGATTGAATAATAAAGGAGACAGCACTGCACTTTGTGGTGTACCTCTAGTTCCTAAGGGTAAAGGGCCGTGTTCGTTGTCCTGTACGCAGATTTGAAATTGTCTATCGGTTAAAGGAGTACTGACAGGAATTTTAAATATTTTCGTGTTGTTGTTCTAAATAGAAACACGGGTGTCGAGAACCCTCAAAACAGTAAGTCGCGGTGCTTGGGAATGCATCAAATATATATTTTTAATATCGCTATTTTAAAACAGCAATTTCGGTTTCGGTATCGAGAGGGTGGCTTTGCAGTGACGTGTCAAGAGAGGGTCTGACGTCACGGGAAGACTGCAACTCGCGACATACCAGCAACAGTCGCCTGTTTGCTGTCAGTCGCACGTCGTTCACGTAAAAAACGATGAGTACATTGTCGTCGAGAGACTCTGACAGTGATTTCGCGGATTTAGGCTGCATGTGCAGGGACGCAAATTTCGCAAACCCAGTGAACTGTGTTGACTTGTCGTGATAATGTATACTGCGATGGGGCTGGGTTTGCAGATGCTGGGCGACGAACTTTAAAATCAAAGTGAAAATATTTTGTAATCATGTTGTCTGGCTCCGGTGTGTGGAGAGCGATGACAGTGCACACCATTGAAAAGTGAAAGAGGTCGCTTTTTGGGGAGTTTAAAATCGTGTCAGCACTCCTTTAAGAAACTGCCGTATGTATTCGAATGCTCTCAAGCCACAGTCGGTTTCTGTAAGGTGTGTTAAAATTACCTCATGGGCTACATTGTCTAATACCCCCTTTAAGCCCAAGGCGAGTACGACCTTGTCGTTGAGAGGGCATTTGGACGGGGTCCAGGATGTCCCTATTGGGCTGGAAGCAGAAAGTCCCTGCGCGGGATCTGTACGGGCGAAAACCGTGCATTGCTTCTGCAAAAATAGATTGGTTCTCCATGAAATCCAGACAACCGATCCCTGCATCATCGTCCATGGATCAGTTTGCCTGTACATGACGTGAGAAAAATTTAGGCGGAAAGTTGTGCGTGCTCGCGGTCTGGCCAGGTTTTAGGATAAAGCTGGAACAGGGCGTTCTTTCCATTCTATGGGGAGTGGTAACTTCCCCGACCAAATTGAGTTGATGTAAGCTGACAGTGATTCATATGCTGGGTAGGAAAGGTTAGCTAACATTTTCACAGTAATTTTGTTCCCAGACCCTGAGCGGTGCCACGTTTGATTTTAGCCTGGACGTTCCGTGTAGTTTGAAAAGCTTGGAACGTCCGATTCCAGCTCAACGTTCTCCGAACCTGCATGGGACTACGCCGATCCGGGGGTCCTGTTTAGAGCACAGTCATTGGTCCCTTAATTTGTACACCAGCAGAGTTGTATTTCCCTGAAAACCTATGGATTGCCCTTTTGTAGATGTTTTTTGAGTTTCGGTGAGGGTCCGCGTTGAATCTATGAGCGCGCGAAATAGCCTCCCAAGTATTCTTGCCGGACATTTGGTGCGCGCTGCCGTGTTGCATCTTTATTCACCCGCTTGGCATCCGCGAGTAGGGCCGCATTCTCGGCCGCCTTCTTGGTGAGCCCTCGGCGATTGGAGCTTTTCAGTTTTCCACTACGCTTTTCTCGGCACCATCGGCGAACAAGGCAATGGCGTGCTCATGCTTTACAGAGGTGGAGGAGGTGGTTCTCCGTCGCGGCGAGACCGCCTTTGAAAGCTGAATTTTAATTTCAGTGAAGCTGAAGGTTACTAAGCGATTTCTCGGGATCACGTGTCTAATTTAGCCAAAATTTACTGCGCGCTCTGGGTGTAAGAAGCATTTCTCGACTTGACGAATGCATGAACCTGTTCATGGGTGACAGCTCTGCTGAGTCAGTAACACACGCCTAGCCCTTTAGCGGGGTCGCAGAGGCAAGAGAGTCCAGCTATGTAACCTGGGCCCGTAAGGTGGCGTTACGTGCCTCGTTCAATGTTGTGCAGACGAGTTTATTTCCTTCATTCACTCCCCGGCGTACCATCATGCTCAGCTATCCAGACGACTTCTAACGGACCTGTTCGTGTTGCTGCATAAGCGTTGAGATGTGCACGTCGTTGTGTACATGTATTCAGAACGCCGCCGTGAAGTGGGTGCATTCTCGGCGACGTTGTTAATTTGCCGTTAAAGTTATTTATGCCCAAGTTCATCACTGTGGAAAGGAAATTCGAAAGAATAGCTGGCAGGTAGCATCAATTCTGCAAAGGAGATTAATAAAGAATAGTTCAAATGTTGGCTACATAACGGCAATGACACATCCAGGCTTAGATGCAAAAAAAAAAATAAGTGATAAAGTGGATGGGAGGACGACTGCCGATGTAGCTCGATCCACGCCTTTTGTTGGTTTGGTAGGGGTTTCGGTAGGCGCCGGGGCAACTGGTATCGCACGGAACGAAAGCCTTTGAGATCGAGAGGCGTTTCGCGAGTTTCCCGCTAGGGGATGGGCGCATGCGCCGTGGGATCGAGAGAAGGACGGATTGATAGAGCTTCGAAGGCGCTATCCTAAAGTTGTTCTGTAGGTTCTACCTGCGGCAAGTTGTCTTTTTCGTCCTCTTTCATTTCTTTACATTTACAGTAAAAGCTCGTTCATTCTACCCACGTTAATTCGGAAAATCGGATAATTCAGACGTGTTCTCTAGTCCCGGCTAAAGCACTGCACGGGCCGGGATTTTCGGCCCGGGCCCGGAACTTGTTTAAACTTACCCGCCCGAGGCCCGGCCCGGTGACTCAAAGCGAGACCCGGGCCTGGCCCGTACCCGAGGAAAAAATTCGCCTACCCGGCCCGGCCCGGCCCGACCGCTGATCGGGCCCGACAGGAGGGGCCCGAGCCAATAATATAGGTGGTGTTGCCCGAACACGAAATCGACAAGGTGTTTTAAGTGGCAGATATCTACGCGTTGGTGGCGCATGCTTCGCTAACAATTATACATTAACCTACGGTAATTTCTTGTAAAAAGGGGATCACGGTGGAAACAGCTGAGCTGATATACTGGATGTAATGAATGTTTGCTTGACAGTGGTACGCTGTACCTAATTTTTCTGCAAATACTATGGGAATGCACTCAAGGCTTCGAAGAATGATTGAATAAAAAAGATGAGGAAATCGACCACAAGAGAATAAAAATGCGTTGACGTTGCGGGTCCCAGAATAGGAGCCTTGTTCACAGTGATTGTGAACAGGCTCCCGTTCTGGGTGCCGAAACGTCAATTATGGGGAGCATCAACAGCGTTTCGCAGCAGATATTGTAGCAAAGAAAGTGACTTGCAGCATGAGTTGAATTTCAATACGGAGCGCAGTAAAAACAGAGGACACAAGGAACAGAACGCTCTCTTCCCTTTGTTTACATTGTGGTACATTAAAATTTAAAGCATGCTCTAACGACAAAGCGAATCGCGTACCATTCTGGATATGTAGCGCCTGTCTTCAGCATAGTAGCACCTCGCCCACGGAGAAAGAAGTATTTGACCTTTCCACAGCAAGAAAAATACAGAAACAAAAGCAAAATTAATTATGTTCTTGTACCTACACTTACCAAGACAAAAATGATAATGAACCGCGCGCACCATGTGTACTTTTAGAAATACGCATAAGCAGCCGAAAGGAAGAAAAAAATATTTGTCATAGCATTCTTTTTATCTATCGCACCGCGCTACAGTATATACACTCTAGCATTTTTTTGTCGCATATTTTACTGCTTTTTTCTTCAGATGTCATTGTGCAAAAAAATCTAATTATCAATAGTATCGGCTTTAAGCACGCAATGGGCTGTTGCATCACATATCCTGCCGCGCTAAAGTTTCTCGCACTGCTTGCGCTAGCCGCAGGGGAGTCCTACATCTGCCTGGCGAATTGTGAAGGCGTCGCCTGTCTTTGTTTTTAAAAGCTTCCACCACTGCAGCAATTTTAAAATGTCTCTGCGGACTTCAGCACAATGAAACGGGGGGGGGGGGGGGCACCTCGTTGAAATGGCCATTTTTGCTCTGTATACCATGGTGAAAAAAAATTTTCGGGGGGGGGGGGCACAGGCCCGATGTGCCACCCCCTGGCTACGCCACTGCAATGAACATAGCTGTCCAGCTCATTCCTTCAATTCTCTCGCTCCCGGATGTCGTGCCGGTCTTCAATGTCATCTATAAAACTCCTCTATGAGGGCTTCTCCTTGCAGTTTTCAACAGCGTATGTTATGCACGTTATGCACCGTGCTCTCTTTCTTTTTTTGATATTATGATGGTGTACGCCTTCCTAACGATGTTGTACTGGTAGAAGGTGTTCATTGGACTATACGACTGACAGGAGGGAGGACGAAGAGATCTCGATCAATTTTTTGGGTTTGTTCCAGTTTGGTAGCGTGAATAAGCTTTTAGACGCTTCCTAATATGGCTCTAGGTAAATGGACATAAATCACATAGCACGGAATTCGTAATTGTCTTTTTTCATGCCAGGCATTTCGTAAGCAGATATACTTTGCCCGACGCCTTGTTTTTTAATGGACCTGTGCTATTCCTCCACATTCCCACACTGTTGTGGCAGTATCATGTATCTCTTGCCCTGTATAGCGCCGGGGTCTCAAGAACGCGGCCCGCGGCCCACACACGACTGCCTTCGTCGGATATTTTTCTCTTTATAAGTACGCCCTTAACCCTTTAAGGCACCACCTAAGAAAAACTGTCTGTAAATGTGTCAAATTGATACAGCGTTATTTCAAGCCACTCAGTATTCTGTTGCAACAAAATTAATGTCATAATATGTTAATTTATGCGTGTTATTGTAACTAATCCCAATTCAGTTGTCAATAAATATGTATTTATTACGAGGTCATTGATGCTCTGTTTTGGCATAAATAGAACGTAATGTCAGTGTAGAAATACAGTGCAAGTTCATTTTTGGTTATGTTCATTTTGAGCAGAGAAAAAAATAATACTCTTCACGCGGCTCGCAGAAAGCGGCACGTCGAACGACTCGTCGAAAGGGGTTGCGCCTTCAGCAAAGAGATCATATGCAACAGTGAACTTCAAAATGAAGTTAAATGAAGACAAATTCATTATGCGGGTGGTTCAATTCATCGAAAGCTTGATATATCTTGCTCCTACTTAGACCCTAATTGATACAAATAACAAAATGAAATGGTGTACACACTTGTGTACATAGCGCCTCAAAGGGTTAAGCTACGTAGTCATGACAGGTCTAAAGCATTTTCTTGTGAGGCACCCCATGAGTCCACCATGCGTTCATACATAACCGTGAAAGAAAAGTCTATATTTCAGAATCGGCGTCCAGATTTTACTCATTTTGGAGGTAGGTATAGACATAATGTTGGAATCTCCCCACCAAATACCCTTCAGTAATGACCGATATTGAGATATGGGAAAGCTATTTCAAATAGCAGAATTAGGTGACATTTGGTACAACCTATTCCTCACCCCCCACCCCTCCGACCTTCTGTCTTGGCCCTTGCGGGAGTAAATTTTCGTGAATGCAGGCCGTTAGCTGATGTGAGTTTGAGACCCCTGCTATAGCGGAACAAGGCGAAAGCTCAGACGCTGTCAATGTGGGCGCACAAAGCAGGCTGTGCATGTCCATCTCGCGTGACATGACCGCTGGAAGCCGTGACGGAGCCACGGAAAACAAATGTCTTTATAGGGATACTATGTAACGAGACTCCGTGCAGTCCTTTCGTTTTAGCGGAGGGCCGGAATATTCAATGTCGTTTCCCAGCTTTAGAGCTCTGGCGTTGATAACTTATAAATCTATTATACCAATTTAATTACTGTGATCATAGAATAACATTTGTGATATAAAATGATAAGGAATGCGAATAAAACCCAGAATAGCCACACGTTGACTATGTAAGCGTCTGGCCTATTCACATTGACCTCGCCCGCTTCAGATAAATCAGTTAGCCCCATATGCAAGAAGCAAAAGGATTTCAGTACTTGTCCATCCTAGAACTCCAAATGGCTAGCTCAACATAAAAGAACTATTCTTTCGAGATAAAATGTGAAACATACATGTATGCGCAACGTCTTTGGAATAAACTTAAAGGGGGACTAAAGAGAACAGTAATTTTTCATTTATCAGCAAAATACTCTCCTATAATTCCAAAATAACCACGCTCGCGGTGCCAATATTCGTAAGCGCGAGAATGGGGGTGGCGGCACCACCTTGAAATTCGCGCAGCAGAAGTCGTCCCGTCACAGATCCTGGCGGCGTCTACTGGGGCCTACGTAAATCCTAATCGGTAAAAATGAAGTAAATTGACCTCTGAGCAGCCCATAGACTTAACATACCAAGCTTCAGGAAATTTCGAAGAGCCAGTGCCCCCAAAATACGACGAATACATCCGAGTTTGACATCCGTGACGCCACGCGCGGAGATTTCGGCACGAAATTCTAAAATGAAACATTGACCTTGATTTCTTCCTGTGTTAATAAACTTATGGTGGTGAAATTAATTATATTCAAGTTCTCAGAGTACACATTATCAGTCTAAACCAATTCAGTCTTTCTCTTTCGTGTTCCTTTAAGAACTGAGAAAAGTCCAGGCCCGGCCCGACCCGAGCCCGCCACCTCAAACCCGGGCCCGGCCCTAAGCCCGGAGCTTCAGGCCCGAGCCCGGCCCGGGCCCGCCGTGATACCTACTTTACCCGGCCCGGCCCGGCCCACGGGCCGGGCCGGGCCATTTTCGGGTAGGCCCGAGCCCGTGCAGTGCTCTTGTCCCGGCCAGCATATGCATTGTTTAATGGCATCAAACTCTCGTCAATTCCGTCATATCTAGCCGCAACCCTGTTAATTCGGGCTAATATCGGAGCGCGCCGAGCGCGAAATGCTGCCAATTTGCGGCGCAAAGGAGCGATAACGGCGTTCTCAAACAACCGCAACAAGGTGGCGCAGTCTGCATCGCCATCATCATCAGCGCTAACCGCACAGTATCGATGGTAACGAGATTTCGGGTTCACGTCGGATCAGTACATTTTGGTTAATCAAGATAGGGGTGTCTTAAGCCGCGCTCACATTCTGAACAAAGTAGCGAAGGGCGATAATTGCTGCTTTTACAGCACTCTTATGCAAAATAAGTACAGAATTTACGTACTCATCAAGACAATGAAAGTGTATTGACATAACAGACATTTGCTTATTGTTTTCTTTGCACTTTCGATAATTCGGAATTTGGTTGCGACATTATTTTCCCATCCCGTGAAATACGATGTAACGAGTTTTTACTGTATATCATAATTACCACATTGCAATTAAACCAGAGTCCTTGAATACTTCTTATAGGCTCCCAAAGCATCGCTCAGTGGCGCTGCGACTCTTGACAGGCAGCGCCATCTCTGGCAGAAAAATAGAAACTGGGAATACACGTTGCGCGTTTTCCCTTCTCTCCGTCGCGCTGCCGCTCGCTTCTGTGCACGTGCAGCGCTCTCGTGCTACGCTTGCTGCGCATCGCAAGAAACATAGAAACTGGGGGTAAACGTCGCGCATTTTCCCTTCTCTCCGCCGCGCTTCCTCTCGCTTCCGCGCACGTGCAGCGCTTCGCAATGTTACGCTTGAAAAGGATCTCCCCGCTGTAGAGGCACTTCGAAAAGCGAACGTAATCAAAGGAGAAAAGTTCGGTAATCACGTTAATCGATGTTCCACGTTGTCGACTATGAAAAACGTGTGACTGTTTAGATGTGCATGTTGGCAGTGGCAAACGCGTACTGTAGTGAACGAACTTTCGCGAAGTGAAAAAAAAAAGCCCCCCACCTCCCCGAAGGGAATCGTGAGGAAATGCGAATGCATTTCGCGCGCGCTTCACTCCATTTATATATGGTGGTTGTGGTTTGAAGAAGGAAAAGGCGCCTAATTTCTGCAGCCCGGTCGGGAGCACGGCGCAGCGCCTTTTTTTTTTTTTTTGCTTTTTCTTGTTTTTTTTTAACTTTTTTATTTATTTTTTTTAATTTTTTTTTTCATATATAGCTCCGCCGAGCTCCGCCGCAGACCGCTTTTTAGTTAACGCGCACGCTGCGAATTTTTATTGTTCAACAACGCACAGGAGAAATCTCCCACCGGCACCACCTTGGAGGTCAAGATTCATTGCCATATATACGGGGTGGCCAGTGAACGGTTGTGCAGCGCGAGCAGTCGGTTTTTTTCAACCAACTCGCTAGCAGACGCTGCCTGTGTCGGCGTCGCCAGGCGAGAGAGGGAGATGGGGGAGCGTAGGAGAGGAGAGAGAGGTGGGGTGCGCATGCGCAGTGGGAGTGTGGACGCTGCGGGCAGAGATGCCTAGAGAAGAGAGGGGGGAACGTAGGAGAGAAGAAGAGAGGTGGGACGCGCATGCGCAGTGGGAGTGTGGACGGCGCGGGCAGGGATGCCTAGAGGAGAGAGGGGGGGAGCGTAGCAGGGGGAGAGAGGAGGGGAGGCGCATGCGCAGTGAGGGTGTGGTTGCCGCGGGGAGGGATGCCTAGGGGAGAGAGAGGGAGAGAGGAGGTTTTTTTATCTTTATTTTTTTTTTAAAGGGTTTGCGCATGCGCAGTAAGGGCGGTCACGCCGTACACCACCACCACCGGATTAAGCTTCGCCATAAGATGCTTCACATCTAACACCTGCCGGCGCGCACACCTCCTCAACCAATCCTCCTCCTCCTCCTCCTCCGCGGACAACGCCAACGCCGCACAACGCCAACGCCGGATGCCTGACATAGCCCGACTATGAAATGCATTCGCATTTAAAAGAGAAAGAAACAAAGATTACACAGCTATGGCACTAAAAAACCTGAGAAGGTTCGAGTCATGTCCTCCGTACCGCTGGAGCATCACCCGCCGACTTAGCCACGAGGCAGCTCGCTTAGCTTTTTTTTTTTTTTTTTTTTTTTTTTTTTTTTTTTCGCTTCTCGCTTCGTGCTTTCACTCCCTTTTTATGAGAATATCGACTTTACAGGTGTGTAAGACTTCCTGCGCGGACGCGGCTCAGTGTGAGAAGTGTCGAATTTCAGGCGCGATGTGGTATCGTGTGCGCGACGAGCTCGCGCAAAGCGCACCCGTAAACGCACACTGGAAGCAATGCACGGGTGCGCGTGAAAGAAAACCGCACAATCTCCGAAGGTGGCAATTACAATTCATGAATTAAGTGCCAGTTAGATTCAGCGGCTTAAATATATACCACCCTAATAAAGCGACAAAAACAGAACAAACCAGCAAAACGATGTCAAAGTTTGCTGAAAATGCACAGACGTTCGTTCCGGCGCGATGATGCAGCCTTCCCGACGAGTGAATTGCAGGCGGCCAACCTTTGACAACTGCGGCGTTCATTTGAAAGCAACCAACACCGCAACGCTAACCGCGGTATGACGTATCTGAGCGTGAACATCCCAACAACGACAGCTAGGTCTCACGAACACAAGGAATCAAAACACAAAGTTGCTTCAAGATACAACCGTAATTGGATGTAAAAATGCGAGACGGCGAGCAATCACAACTGCAGTCGTTGCATACGCACGCGCCGCGTTACGGGATTCAGGTAGTCGAAACAAACGATTTCAAGCGAAGAATTGAGTCAGCCAAAACGGAAGGCGAGACAGAGCTAGAACATTATTCCTTTAACTGCGGTGATCCACGCTCGTGTACGTTCTCTCGTACGACTTGTCCGGGAAGCGTACAGTTTTACAGGTGGATCGCGTGCCTTTGGTACTGTCTGCACTGCTGTGGCAAACAGCAATACTTCGGACGTCGCTTTCGCTTTCGTGGGGTCGCTTCTACCATCGCGAAAATGCAGCTTCGCAAAGCAAGCCTCTCGGCTTAGCGTGCCAAGCTCACGGCACGACGTCTAAGCTCCCCGCACCGACCGAAGACCGCGTGCGAACGCGTGCCGCTGCTGTCGGCTTTCGGGGAAACAGGCCGAATCGGCCGCGCCCTCTGCCGCGCTTTAT
The DNA here is from genome assembly GCA_030522465.1 of Rhipicephalus appendiculatus. NCBI lineage: Eukaryota > Metazoa > Arthropoda > Arachnida > Ixodida > Ixodidae > Rhipicephalus > Rhipicephalus appendiculatus. Next base: position 27,925 of record JALIZH010012548.1, read on the forward strand.
TCCCAATTTCACCAGCGCTTGCCTCCAGAGCCGCAGCGCGGCGCTGTCGTCGCTCCGCAAACTTGAGCTTTGGTTCCCTATAATCACGAAAGTTCACCGTCTGGCTATGGGGCAGCTTCATACGCTGCCCAAACCTGCCGCAACTCGGCGCCATTGTGTCACAGAGGGCGTCGTTCGCGTGCCGAAACGCTTGCGCGGTGCGACAAGAGCTGATGGTTGCGGTGCTTTCTGTGCATCTGCTACTGTTTTTTGAGAGAGCCGAAGTGTAGGTGTGGGACTACGATGCCGAACACATATTGCGTGCTCGCGAGCGGTTCCGTTTACATCAGAACAACCAAAAGGCGCGCTGGTTTACCGAGTAACAAGGAGCAGCGCTAGATATGGAAGTGGGCCCTAGCCGCCCTACCGCTGCTAGACAGTGGTGATTGCAAGTTTGAATCAACGCGCACGTGTATGTGCACGAAACACACTGATGCCTCGGACATCGTCGCTGCATGCGATTCCAATTTCAATGGTCTAAATTTTCTTTAGAAGTGGCATCGCCTCGTCGAAAAATTCATAGCTGGCGAAGCACCTCAGTTTCTTTTTCTTGGACATTAAATGATGTCATTTCACACAAGCAGCCCTTGTAGTAATGATTTATTTACTCATGTTAAAATACTTCTCACAAGTTAGCAGAAAATTAAACAGCCGCGCTTTGCGAACCATTGGCTGTATGCGGAATCAATGAATCGCGATTTCTTGCCAGTGAATGTGAGTACAACAACCAAGATTCTCGCCTCTTGTTACAAGTGGCACCACTAGGGCATTGTTGCGAGCGCGAAGCACTTAATTTTATTCAAATGTTTTCATTTCATTTCATTTATTTATTTTGGCATTTTCACAAAATGCCCACGAAGGGGGCAAAAGGAGAGTGTGTCTCCCGACTTGGCCCACTCTTCGTGAGGCACCTCGGGCAGGTACAGCATGACAGCACATAGAGATATACAAATATATATACAAACAATAAATAAACGAGGAATACTACAACAGCTAACAGGAGAAATAAAAGATGAGAGTAAAGCTGTCCCTCCGCAAGAAATACAAGTTGCACTATCATCACCAGCATTTAACACATGTTCAAACACATACAAATTGAAATGTATTATAAAAAAACAATGAGTACATGCCTTCAACACTTCAGCACATTACAGCACATTCAATTTATTACATTCATAATTTGTTTCCTGAATTTTGTAACGTTTTTAGCCTCCCCTAGCATATTCAATTATTTGAGGAATGTTGTTGCACAAGCGAACAATTTGATTATCAATTGACTGTACACCATAGTTGGTCCGGCACATGGGCCCGACGAATGCAACAGTGCGCAGATTATATATAAGATCTCTGCTTAAATATGTATCAGAAAAAAATTGAAAGTTATCTTTAATTTTTTTTAAAGATTAACATAGCTAGTTGCATCCTATAGCACTCTGGGAATGGCAGTACATTATACACACGAAAAAGAGATATGTCTGTGGGGACCGATGTAGTTATTAAACTTAGTGCGCGTCTTTGGAGAAGAATAATCCTTTCACTGTTTGTTTTGTTACACGTACCCCAGACTAGAATGCAATACATGATTTGCGAGTGGATAAAAGAAAAATAAAGCTGCCGTTTAATTCTCCCAGGAAGGAGATGCTGCAGACGTCGAATTAGGCCGATAGACCTTGATATTTTTATTCGAAGGTTGTCCACATGGTCAGACCAACTAAGGTCGCTTTGAAAGCATACGCCAAGGAACTGAATTTTATTTACCTGCTTTATAATTTCTCCGTTGAAAATCAAAGAGATAGCATGATCAACAGGCCTATTTTTTTGCTTAAAGAGCATAAATTTCGTTTTTTTTATGTTTAATTCTAGCTGATTGACTGTAAGCCATGATTTCAGTTCATTCATCCAGAGATTTGCGGTTATCTCAATATCACGGAGATCTAAACCAGAAAAGAATGCATTTGTATCGTCGGCGTACATGACTATGTTTGGTGTGAAAGGAATGCTTACTATGTCGTTGATATAAAGTATAAAAAGTAAAGGACCAAGTATGGATCCCTGGGGAACCCCATACTTAATTACACCCAGGTCAGACCTAAAATTATGAAGCTGCACATATTGTTTTCTGGCCCAGAGATAGCTTTTCATTAGATCAAGCGCAATCCCGCGTATTCCATACATTTGCAGTTTCCTAATTAATATGTCATGCTTTATGGAATCAAAAGCCTTACGGAAATCCAGAAATATTCCTAGAGTGTAAAGCTTTTTCTCAAAATTATGAAGTAGGCTATCCTTAATACGGAGTAGAGCCGTCTGAGTTGATCTACCTGGTTGGAATCCACACTGTTCTTCACAAATAACATTTCTGTTTGCTATAAAAGAATATACCCTCTTATATATCAGGCGTTCCGCGACCTTAGAGAAAAGCGGCAATATGGATATTGGGCGATAATTATGAAGTTCATTTTTGTTACCTCCTTTAGAAATGATTGTTACGCGAGCTATTTTCATGGGGCATGGAAAAATTCCCGTCAAAAAGATTCTGTTGCATATGTAAGTGAATGGAGTGACAATGGAATCAATAATTGCCTTGATAGGTGCTGTAGCAATGCCATCTTCGCCTGGTGAGCTATTCTTTAGTGAGCATATGGCAGTGGCTACGTCTTGCTCGGTAACGGGTGATAAAAACAAAGAATTAGTGAATGAGCTTTGAATATAGCATTCGGCCGGTTTAAGGTCAGACTCTTGCGCCACATTACTTGACGATCCTGCATCCAGGAAGTAAACGTTAAATTTGTCTGCCAGTGCCTTGCCACTATAGTGAATGTCGTTTATCTGTATATCGCTAGGGACGGTGGCCTGTTTTCTTCCTATCATTTTATTAACTGAATTCCAAACCATTTTTGAGTTATCAATCATTGAAGAAAACTTGTAGGCATAGAAATGTATTTTTGCCTTCCTTAGGTCCCCGTTTAGTTTGTTTCTGAACTTTTTGAACTCAATGAGGTCACTTTGTTCTTTTGTTTTCAAGAAATGATGGAAAAGTTTGTTTTTTTCATTTATCCGCTTAAGAAGTGCCGGCGTAATCCACTCTTTTCTTGCTCTCTTGTGTTTCCTTACAACAACGTACGGGAAAGCAGTATTGTAATGACCAAGAATTTTCGCCATAAACAGGTTGTATGCCTTAGACGGGTCAGGTTCTCGGTACAGGTCCTCCCAATTGCAGTCAAGCATTAGAGAACGAAATCGGAGGATATTGTATCGTTTATATCTCTACGCATATATTTTGCAGATTTCTGCATTTCAGGCATTGTTAATAGCGCAAAAAAAGGCAAGTGGTCACTGATACCTGAGCTGAATACTCCGGCTGATGCATTTTCGGGAGATAAATTAGTGAAAAGGAGATCAATGATCGTTTCTGATTTGCTAGTTATTCTGGTAGGAGTGTTAATGATGTTTTCGCAACCATAGGACAACATTAATTCCATTAGTTTTAGTTTGGAAGGACTATCTTTTGTGACATCAATATTAAAGTCACCAAATGATACCACGAGCCACCGATTAGAATTGGCATGATGAAGGAGCTTCTCTAAGAACTCAAGAAGAGCATCAGTGCTACTATCTGGGGGGCGGTAGATCAGTACTATTACAACCTTGTTGTGTATCACAGTAACTGCTTCAAAATTCTTACAGACAATACAATAGTCGGGCCATGCCTCATAAGACAAATTCTGTTTAATATATAAAGATACACCGCCACCACGTTTCCCAATTCTAAATACTGATTCCGTATTGTAATTTCCCAAATTGACCACGTCTGACTGTGAAGAAAACCAAGTCTCCGAGAAACCCATGATATCAAAGTCATAGTTGAGGTGTGCTAATTCACTTTCAATTTCTTCGCCCTTATTTCTCATGCTCTGTGCATTAATATGATAAAGGGAAAGGCCGCGTTCAGAAAGAAAGTTTGAGTCTTTAATCAAATTCTTGAAAGAGACAGCATTGTGATGTATCGAGTCGTTCATGAAACAGGAAAAAGCAAAGAAAGGCAATAGCTATAGTAACAGTTTAGACAATCTGGTCTAAATCATCTTCAGATGAGATTCGATTGCGCGCGCTTGTGAATTCTTTCTGACAAAGATCTTTCCCTGAGAAGACCAAGTGAATCGGTAGCTCATCTCGGTGGCTTTAGTTTTTGCCATCCAAAGAAGCCTCTTGCTTACAGGAGTTAAGTTATCAAACAGCTGGATATTACTGTTTTTTTCTCTTAGTTCGGCACGTTTTGCAAGCCATGCTGCCTTCAAGCTCAGTCGAGAAAATCTTATCAGTATAACTGGGGGTTTCCCTTTACGTGGTGGCAAACGATGCGTGCTTTCAACGTCACAGTCAGATAGTGTCTGCAGGTCAAGCTTCTTTGCAAGGTCGTTAACTTGTGACAGGGTATCCTCTTTTTCAATAAACGGCATGCCATGAATTTCCAGATTGTGGCGGCGGTTGCTGTAGATCATTTAGCTCAGTGTTTAGCTTGACAATTTCTTTTTGTCGAAGTTTTGTTCAACAGCTTCTACTCTGTTGCGGAGGCTTTCTATCTCTTTATCATGCTTTGCGCTGATTTCAAGAAGCTTGTCATGCGTATTTGACATGTGCTGAATGGATTGTTCAATGCTAGTCACTGTTTGCTTTAATTCTGTATGGTCATCCACCTTCGTTGTCAGGTGTGCCAAGCGTTTGTTAATTTCCGCAAGTTGCTGGCTTAGGGTTTCCGTTACAGCTGATTGACCAGCGTTATTATTCATCTGACTGTTTCGAGATGAAGGCACACGGCAGGTTTGACATTTTAAGGCTTTGCCTCTTTGCTTTTCTTTTTTATAGGTACGCTCACTTATACCAATACATTCTCCGACGTGATAGCAATGTCGGCATTCAGCACATGTTAGGACATCCTCATCTTCAGAAAAGTACTGTTTACAGGGTCTCACATATGTCACTCATTCCAGCACTCTTCTAGGCACAAAACACAGAACACGAGGGCAGCAGTAGCAGCAGAAGCAGTGGTAAAGCAATAATAGTGTACAAAGAACTGCAACCAACCTGCGCATAGGCAAGAAGATAGTTAAGACGGTGTTCCGATGAACCGTCTGCTGCTGCTGCCCGAAGTGTGAACGAATCCCACGATGCGTCCGAGTATATAAAGGGCGGGGGGCGTATCACCAGCTGGTCCGTCACGTGTCGGTGCAGGGCCGTGATGAACACGCAGGTGGCGCCAACTATCCCGGGTTTCAGGTTGCACTTGAGTTGGTCAGTCACGGGCAATGCAGGCTGGCATGGATGCGCGGATGACTTCGACTGCGCGGGGTTTCTGCGCATAGGCAAGAAGATAGTTAAGACGGTGTTCCGATGAACCGTCTGCTGCCACTGCTGCCCGAAGTGTGGTTGAATCCCACGATGCGTCCGAGTATATAAAGGGCGGGGGGCGTATCACCAGCTGGTCCGTCACGTGTCGGTGCAGGGCTGTGATGAACACGCAGGTGGCGCCAACTATCCCGGGTTTCAGTTGCACTTGAGGTTGGTCAGTCACGGGCAATGCAGGCTGGCATGGATGCGCGGATGACTTCGACTTTGCGGGGTTTCTGCGCATAGGCAAGAAGATAGTTAAGACGGTGTTCCGATGAACCGTCTGCTGCCACTGCTGCCCGAAGTGTGGTTGAATCCCACGATGCGTCCGAGATACAGAAGGCGGGGGGCGTATCACCAGCTGGTCCGTCACGTGTCGGTGCAGGGCTGTGATGAACACGCAGGTGGCGCCAACTATCCCGGGTTTCAGTTGCACTTGAGTTGGTCAGTCACGGGCAATGCAGGCTGGCATGGATGCGCGGATGACTTCGACTTTGCGGGGTTTCTGCGCATAGGGCAAGAAGATAGTTAAGACGGTGTTCCGATGAACCGTCTGCTGCCGCACTGCTGCCCGAAGTGTAGAACGTGGAACCCATTAAGGC